>CM064505.1:44173463-44399286 GCA_032716605.1 Paralithodes platypus
TATAGATCCTGCAGTATATACTATAGACACTCCACCTCCCACTATAGATCCTGTAGTATATACTATAGACACTCCACCTCCCACTATAGATCCTGCAGTATATACTATAGACACTCCACCTCCCACTATAGATCCTGTAGTATATACTATAGACACTCCACCTCCCACTATAGATCCTGTAGTATATACTATAGACACTCCACCTCACTATAGATCGTATATACTATAGACACTCCACCTCCACTATAGATCCTGCAGTATATACTATAGACACTCCACCTCCCACTATAGATCCTGTAGTATATACTATAGACACTCCACCTCCCACTATAGATCCTGCAGTATATACTATAGACACTCCACCTCCCACTATAGATCCTGTAGTATATACTATAGACACTCCACCTCCTCCCACTATAGATCCTGTAGTATATACTATAGACACTCCACCTCCCACTATAGATCCTGTAGTATATACTATAGACACTCCACCTCCCACTATAGATCCTGTAGTATATACTATAGACACTCCACCCCACTATAATCTAGACACTCCACCCTCCCTAATAGATCCTGCAGTATATACTATAGACACTCCACCTCCCACTATAGATCCTGTAGTATATACTATAGACACTCCACCTCCCACTATAGATCCTCTAGTATATACTATTTTTTGTTTTATTTTTTTTTTAAAGAGACAATGAACGGAGGAAGGAAAAACACAGATAAAACAAAAAGGTCCATGTGCCTAAAGGCATCCTCCATTCATAAAATGTTTGTAACAACTGGATTTAAACATTTGTTGATTGTAAGTTTGTGGAAAGCAATTCGAGGGAAGTGAATTCAAAGAGTAGCTCTGGGGATAAATGAATTCTGATAAGCAGAAGTTCTGCATTGTGGAGGAGAAAGTGTAAATTCATGGGCGCTCTCAGCTGCCCTAGTTCTACGGGGAAAGATGTGGAGAGGCGGCACAATTGAAGCAAGTACTATAGACACTCCACCTCCCATAGATCCTGCAGTATATACTATAGGCACTCCACCTCCCATAGATCCTGCAGTATATACTATAGGCACTCCACCTCCCATAGATCCTGCAGTATATACTATAGACACTCCACCTCCCATAGATCCTGCAGTATATACTATAGACTCTCCACCTCCCATAGATCCTCTAGTATATACTATAGACACTCCACCTCCCATAGATCCTCTAGTATATACTATAGACACTCCACCTCCCATAGATCCTGTAGTATATACTATAGACACTCCACCTCCCACTATAGATCCTGTAGTATATACTATAGACACTCCACCTCCCACTATAGATCCTGTAGTATATACTATAGGGTATGTACCTCCCATAGATCCTGCAGTATATACTATAGGGTCTGTACCTCCCATAGATCCTGCAGTATATACTATAGGGTCTGTACCTCCCATAGATCCTGCAGTATATACTATAGGGTCTGTACCTCCCATAGATACTGCAGTATATAGGTCTGTACCTCCCATAGATCCTGCAGTATATACTATAGGGTCTGTACCTCCCATAGATACTGCAGTATATACTATAGGTCTGTACCTCCCATAGATACTGCAGTATATACTATAGGGTCTGTACCTCCCATAGATCCTGCAGTATATACTATAGGGTCTGTACCTCCCATAGATACTGCAGTATATACTATAGGGTCTGTACCTCCCATAGATACTGCAGTATATACTATAGGGTCTGTACCTCCCATAGATCCTGCAGTATATACTATAGTGTCTGTACCTCACACAGATCCTGCAGTATATACTATAGTGTCTGTACCTCACACAGATCCTGCAGTATATGCTATAGGGTATGTACCTCCCATAGATCCTGCAGTATATACTATAGGGTCTGTACCTCCCATAGATCCTGCAGTATATACTATAGGGTATGTACCTCACACAGATCCTGCAGTATATACTATAGGGTCTGTACCTCCCATAGATCCTGCAGTATATACTATAGGGTCTGTACCTCCCATAGATCCTGCAGTATATACTATAGGGTCTGTACCTCCCATAGATCCTGCAGTATATACTATAGGGTCTGTACCTCCCATAGATCCTGCAGTATATACTATAGGGTCTGTACCTCACACAGATCCTGCCTAAGCTTGACAAAAATCGTCAGAAAATAGGCAGTATAAACTAAAAATAAAGTGTGTTGGCATACTGAGAGGGTTAATGAGGTTCTGTAGTTGTATTTGCACAATGGAAAACATATTATGAGCTAACTTTTATGAGGTAGGCTACTGTACACGTATCAAATCACATCTCGTGGAATATGTGACAAAATACTTTCGGTCCGCATACCTACCTGCCTGGACCCCGTAGGTAAAGCGTTGATATCATGACGTCAACCGAATCTTTAATAGCTCTTTTAATAACAGGTAAAGCTTTCAGAGTGCATACGGGTTCAAAGGAGTACAAAGGAAATCAAGTAACAACTTATAATTTGTGTCTTACGAAGTTGTTTGTTAGTAATCTATCATATACCTGTATATGCTGTATATACTGTATACATATATATATACATATATATACAGAATATATATATATAATATATATATATATATATATATATATATATATATATATATATATATATATATATATATAGAGAGAGAGAGAGAGAGAGAGAGAGAGAGAGAGAGAGAAGGGGAGAGAGAGAGATATATAGATATACAGATAGATAGATAGATAGATAGATAGATAGATATACAGTATATAATGCAAGGGTGGATTTCAATAGGTTAACATCAAACGTACTTACTTCCCCCTAGTATAACCTTGAGTGAGAGAGTTGTGAGCATTCCTGCCATGTGTGTGGGTGTGTGTGTGTGTGTGGGTGTCTGTGTGTGTGAGTGTGTGTGTGTGTCTGTGTGGGTGTGTGTGTATGTCTGTGTGTCTCTGTGCGTTTGTGTCCAGAATATTGATATGCAGTTACACGCACTCCCTACCTTTCTAGCATTGCCTTACACACACACACACACACACACACTCCCAAGATTACACTCGATCAAATTTAACACACACACTTCTATAACAGCACGGGAAGGATTCGAACCTGTGAAGACCATTGTAGTGTTGTAGCCAGAGCACCACCCTTCACATATTACAACCCCTGCCCTTGCATTTATATTGGTCATCAAATAAATATACATAGTCTCTCTCTCTCTCTCTCTCTCTCTCTCTCTCTCTCTCTCTCTCTCTCTCTCTCTCTCTCTCTCTCTCTCTCGTATGCTCAATTAGGCCATTTTAGATTTACAGAAAGACAGCCATTTCTCTACATCATTTATGTGTGTTAATATCAATTCAACAATGCCACTCACAAGCACATTGTATTTTCCATTAACTTAACCCAAGAACGATGACGTTCCTTCAGGAATGTTTTACTGGGCGAATGCGACGTTCCTTATAAAAAAATAAAAAAATAAAAATAAAAAGTTAAATGGATGCAATAAGGAATTAGATAGCATGTCTCCTTTCCACCACCTCCTGCCTTCTCCTTACATGTGTCTTATCCCTCTCCTCCCCTCCCTTTCTCCCCCCACTTCCCACTGGTGATGAATTCAGTAACAGCGACCATCGTACGATAACTTTCACTTTAAACTTTACTAGTAACGAACCAAATAGTAGCATCGAAAAAGTCCCTAATTTCAAGAAAGCAAACTTTCATAAACTTAGAGCTATGTTTAAAGAAACTGACTGGAGCTTTTTAATTAACAATAACGACATAAATACATCTTGGAAGTTATTCGAAACCACTTACCTAAAAGCAGTGCAAGACTGCATACCATCGAAAATACGGCGTCCAGGCAATAATAATAAGCCCAAATGGTGGAATAAAGATATTTCAAACTGCCTGCTTGCTAAAAAATTTGCTAATGATAGATTAAAATCCTCACAAAATGACGAAGAACGGGTGAAATTTGTAGAGCTACGACGCAAAGCCAAAAAGTTAATTAAGCAAAGTAAAAAGACCCTAGAGTTACATATTGCGAATCAAAGTAAAACAAACCCGAAAGAATTCTATAGTTATATCAGAAAGAAAAAAGTAGTTACTTCAACTGTTGGACCGTTAGTCGATGAAAATGGAGAATACACCAAAGACGAAGTACAAATGAGTAATGCCCTCAATACCTTCTTTGCATCAGTTTTTACAACAGAAGACCTCAGTGATATCCCTACACCATCGCCGATTCAGATTGATAATTCAGATATTCTAAGCAATATCACCGTTACAGAGAGAGAAGTATTGAATTGTTTAGATAAACTCAAGGTAAATAAAACGCCTGAACCTGATACAATCTCGCCTAGAGTTCTAAAGGAAGCTAAGGATGAGCTCTCCAAACCACTGACTTTACTATTCAATAAATCCTTGCAGTCTGGAACTATGCCTGATCAGTGGAAGATAGCCAACGTAACACCGATATTCAAAAAAGGCAGCAAATCCCTACCCAGTAACTATCGTCCAATTAGCTTAACCTCAGTTGTATGTAAAATGCTAGAAACGGTCAAAAGAGACAGACTCGTAAATCACTTAGAGGAAAATAACATACTTAAAGATACTCAACACGGCTTTCGTAAAAAACGTTCCTGTTTAACAAACCTCTTAGACTTCTTCCACGATATCCTCAACCTCTACGATGAGAGTAAAGCTGTAGATATTATATACCTTGATTTTCAAAAGGCCTTTGACAAAGTTCCCCACAAACGTTTACTGCTAAAACTAAAAGCGCATGGAATACAAGACGGTGTGTTGAAATGGATAGAAAATTTGGCTCAGCGACAGAAAGCAAAGAGTAGTCATAAACGGTAAGGCATCTAAATGGACCAATGTAAGTAGCGGGGTACCCAGGGATCGGTACTAGGACCAATTCTCTTTCTAATTTACATCAACGACATAGATGAGGGTCTCACCTGTACAATCTCAAAATTTGCTGACGATACAAAAATTGCAAATAGCGTACTTTCAAAAGAACAAGTTGACGATATGCAACACAATCTAGATAAATTGTCACATTGGGCCCAAATTTGGCAAATGAGTTTCAATGCGGATAAATGTAAAGTACTACATATCGGATACCTAAATGAGAAAGCAAACTATTCGATGAATGGCACTCAGCTTAAGAATGTAAACAGAGAAACCGATCTGGGAGTAACAATATCGAGTAACCTAAAACCGAGTCAACAATGTTCAGAAGTTGTTAAGAAGGCAAACAAAATAATTGGCTCTATAGGCAGGTCATTTGAGCATAAATCCAAAGACGTTATCCTAACCCTTTACAATTCCTTAGTCCGCCCTCTTCTGGAATACTGCGTTCAATGCTGGTGCCCTTATTACCAAAAAGACATAAACAAGCTAGAACGAGTTCAACGTAGAGTTACCAATATGATACCTAGCCTAAAGAACAAACCATACGAAGAGCGTCTTAGAGAATTAAATCTATTTCCTTTAACCCAGCGCAGATTAAGAGGTGACTTAATTCAAGTGTTCAAAATCATCAAAGGCATCGACAATATGAACTGTAGTAAGTACTTCACTATCGACCAATCTAATTACACGCGGGGAAACGGTTGCAAAATTATTGGTAAATCTTTTAACTCACACGAATCTAAGAATTTCTTCTTCAATCGAGTTGTCAACTTGTGGAATGGGCTTCCCCGAGACGTTATAGACTGCAGCACCGTTGATTCATTTAAACTCCGCCTAGACAAATATCTCGCATCAAACCCGCGACTGACTGCGTTTGTAAATGAATAACTTTATTTTATCCTCCCCTCAGTTACTAACCCATATGTCCCCTACTAACTTCCTAGTCCTGCCACGGACATTAGTTCCAGGGCAGTAGTTCCCTTTCCAATGTTCCCTTACCCACTCTAAACCACTGTTTGGACACTTGATCCTCAGTGTTTTGGAGGACAAGCAGCCTAGAAGGGTCACTAGATCTGTTGTTGCTTGATTTCCTTTATACTCCTTTGTACTCCTCATTTATTGCTTATTTTGCCTCCAATTTCACTCCTACTTCCTATCTCTCGCCTGAAATATGTCCACTCACCCTCCCCTACCCTCTCCTTGTCTCCCTCCTCACTATTACAAGCATGGTATACAGCTTGGAGCTCAGTATGCTTCAGGCAAGCAACGAAGGCACACCTATGTCGCGCTCCATTGTACGCCATCCTCCACATCTCCCATCGCAATAATAAAAAATTTCATTGGATATTTGCTCTTTACACTTACTTTCTGGTTCTTCAATGTTTTCATGTTCATTATACAAGTAAAATATGTTAATATGGAGCAGTAATATTGCTTTATACAGTAAAAAAAAAATCTGAATTGAAGCTAAATCTTTCGCACATAACATGATTGATGCATTCCTCGGGTTAATTGCCTAATTCCCACTATTAACATTTCCTCTTTTTTTTCCAGGAGCCATGAGCGGTCACTTCGGTCCGTGGCGGGTGTGCCAAGCGGGCCAATACGGATACTCCCATTGTTCCGGCCACAACATGTTCAAGTCCACATGTAAGTTAATCCACCATGTATCTTTTATGTGTGTATAGATGTACCAGTTCACGTGTAAATTAACCAATAATTATCATGTATTTGTTTATAGATGGCAGTCCACATGTAATTTAATTCATCATATATCTTTTATGTGTATATAGATGGCAGTCCACATGTAAGTTAATCCATGATATATTCTATCCTTTATGTGTGTATAGATGCCAGCTCACATATAAGTTAACTCATGATTTATCTTGTATGTGTAATTGTGTATTTCTCTTCTTATTTTGTACTATTCTTCAGGGGCGACTGTGATAGCGGGGATCGGGTCGGTAGCTTGCGCCGGTCTGTTAGCGGTAGCCACCTTCATGTGTCCACTGCTACTAATGATGCACTTCACCTCCAACAAGGTCTTGGTCAAGTTCCGCCACGCCACACTTATCAAGATGATCTGCATATCTGCCTCAGGTCAGTGGGCACTTGTTTTTCTATGCTTTTTTTTTCTTAAGGGGACCGACCTTCTTTTACTCCCTGGGTTTTATCCATTCGGCCCCATATCAGCCTACTGTTTTAAGACGTTTCTCCCCATTAAGGTAGATCTATTTGCTTCCAAACAGATGAGCAAGTTACCCCACTACTTAGCTCGTTGGGAGCAAACTCCGGCGGGATACCCAGATGCGTTTTGAAAGGATTGGAACCGATGGAGGTCCATTTATCTGTTTCCACCTCCAGACGCATCACTAATATGCCGGGTAGTCAACAAACTACAGGCATATCGGGGGATGGTTTTCTGATAGTTCCAGTCTGGCTGGCTCAGGCGTGGTTCCCCTTCCTGAAGACATGGTGCAGCAACCCAGTGTAGCTCTCAGTTTCGAGTTTCCATTTTGAGACGATTGGATGCCTCAAGACCTCGCTAACTTTCACTTTGTGGATATTCAAAATGCCAAGTGGCTTGACTTCTTTTGGGGCAGTGCTAAAGCAAAATTAATGGATGGTTATGTGGAATCCACTAAGTGACATTATCACCCTCATTGGAAATTAATGGATGGTTATGTGGAATCCACTAAGTGACATTATCACCCTCATTGGAAATCTCTCACCACTTGGATCACAGTGTCAAGTACCCTCAGTCACTTCATCTTTAATGATTTGCACTATTTGTTTGAAGAGAAACAACTTTTGGTTGTTAGACTCAAAAACCATTTACCAGCTATGTGCATTCCCTTCTATGATCTGACCGGTCTATCCATTCCCGTGGCTGAGGAGAATGGGTTTGTGCACACTTGTGACAGACTCCAACACCCACCTCATCAGCTCATGCCAACATGGTCTCTCAACAAAGTTCTACTTCTTTTGAAATCTCCTTTACACATGTGACTCCCATCAACATTAAACTTATTAAAGAAGGCTTTATATTTGATGGCACTCGCGACGGGTAATCGGGTGTTGAAGTTGGCGGTAATGTCCAGAGCTCCAAATTGTTTGTCCTTTGCTCCACGATTGGCCTCATTTTCAATTTCCCCTGAATCACTCTTCATTGCGAAAAATGAGTATCCAAAGCATGATTTTGTGGAGTTTTGAGTGGCGGCTCTTAAACACAACAATACTCATGCATCGTTCATTGTGCCTGGTGAAAGCACTCTGAAACTCTATACTAGTAGCTAACCAGATTAATGACTCCCATTTGTGAGTTTCACCAGCGATACAGACAAGACTGAGAAAGGGACAGGCTGCGGCCATGATCGTAGATGTCATTAGAGAAGCTAATCTCTATTTCCTTTGCAAGGCACATAATTTGTGTAAATTGGCTGTGTCCATCCCATTTCTACACAATTATTCACTTGATATAGCTATCTTTTACAATGATATCCTACACATAACTGAAGATGAATAAATTTAAGTGGCAGACTTATTAACAAAGTTTGCCTCATAAGTTGACAGACTAATGTTGATAAATGTTGAGGGAAACAGCGCTCATGTGGTACCAGCTTACATATATTTTCATCAGCATTATCAAACTACACTGTATATTTTAACTGAACCATATTTATTTCGCTAAAGCGTTGTTTCCACATAGCGATTTTGATTACTGAAGTTCTTTTTCCCTTTTATTGTCTCGTCCTTGTTTTGGGTTTTTTATTTTGCAAGTTTTACATTATTATTTTTCCCTATAGTGCTGTGTGGGTTCGTGAGCATCCTGTTCTTCGTTTTGGAGGTGTTCATCTTCAGAGTGGGTCAGTCACAGGGCCTCTTCGTCACTCTCAGCTGGGCCTTCATACTACAGGTAAGCTCAATCAATACACTTCATCACCTGCTATCTTTATTTATTTTTGTATTATTATAATGATGTGTTGTTGTTGTTGTTTTTTTATTTTATTTTTTTGGTGGTGCATAGGAAATTATAGCATGAACCTTCTTCTCCAAACCCATCTACATTTCTTTATCTTCCTTAAAATATATAGCAGAACTGGGAAAAGGAGGTATAATTGTTAATCACATTATATATATACAGTATATAATTATATATTTATATATATATACATATAACTCTTGCTTGTCGTAAAAGTGATGGTTGGTCGTCACTCATTTAGCTTAAGCAGGTAACCCGTCATAGTAAAGAACATCCTTGAACTAAACAAAATTCAATGCATGCGGCTATTCATAAGCATTATGGTGTCAGAAAAGTTTTCTGGCTATGAAATTGTGATACTCCAGGCTCCCAGGTTGCTGACACTTTCTTTTAGAGCAATGTTGTGGTATTAATTTCCATCACTCCATAACACAGTACTAACTTAAACTTGTTCCGCAGATTGTGGCGATGATCTTGAGCGTGGTGGCCGGCGTGGGTGCCGGGATAGAGTTCGGCTGGTCCCGCAAGCTAGGAGGCGACCCAACCGTGTACAACCGTGACCCAGAGGGCACCGCAGCCACCACAATCTCCAACCCAAACTTCCGAGACTCCTCCAGAAATGGCCACGCTCAAACAGGGAATGGCAATAGAGTCCGAAGTGGCAGCCAGCGGGGTCGCGTGCATCGCAACTCTAACGGGGTGGCCATGACTCATTTTAGCGGCCAACCGTATATGATCAATGCGAACGGCAGCAATGGGCATACTGGGACTGGAAGGCCTAATGGCAAACTGGCCTTCGATCCCAATAAAACCCCTCTGAGGTCTTCACTGAGGAAACCTAAGCCCCCTCCGCCTGAAGATGCGCCCGATGGCTCCATGGGTATTCAGAATCTTGCCTTCACTCAGTCCAGTCCTCCAGCAAAAAAGAAAGTTCGCATACACACACAATCAACTTCTGTGTAGTGCCTTGGCAGTGGTGGGGATGGCGGTGATGTGCTCGTAAAGGTGTGGGGATGGTACCAGCCAGTAGCTAGGAAATGACAAGATGTGGTGTTATCGGTGAAGTGATAGTGGTCAAGTTGGTTTAAGCTGTTAATTCCCTTGCTTCGATACACCTTGAATTTGACTAGCTATCACCTTTTCAATATGAAGGAACACTAGCTATAAGCATTCTTGCCTATTTGTATACTTCTTCCAAATAGACAAAATAATCATATGAAGTCTGTAGCTAGAAAGAGACTGCTAGAACGTTTTACAAACAGTTTATTTTATCTATAGGCCTATGCGTATAATAAAATGCTAAAGACCCTCAACACAAGTAACCAGATAAACAGTGTAAACACGTAGTGGCGTAAAAAAAACATGTGGAGCCATCTGCACAATAGAGAAAATGTGTAGTTAGATTGCGTTACTGTTATATAGACACAAAGACTCGAAAGCGAATATGCTGGACATTTTGGACAAGAAGTTTATTATTGATAATATGATTAGTTTTTAGTTGATGACACTGTGAAGCAGAAGTAATGTACTGACAATGTTGTGATGGTGTGCAAATCCTTAATACTGATATGACAACACAAAGAAGCAATGATGAGCATACTGGACTTAGAGCTTGATACTAATAATACATGAAATAATATAAATGCACAGATATATTTGGAAATGGTGTGCAAATGCTTGATACGGATATGATGACACAAATAAGTAAAAGTGATTATGCTGGACTTGGAGCTTGATAATGATGAAATGAGAAATAAAAATAATATGGTGAAAAGAGTACAATTGGTTACATGAATTTGTATGCATTCCGTGAATTTATGTATGAAAATATTATAGTGTGATTGCACTACAGGAATAATTTGCTATAAAACTATTAATATATCATAAGAATTAACTATTTCATATGAAACTGCACTCATAAATCCAAATTCAACCATGCTGTTTCTTGTCTATCATACATATAAGCAGAGTGTACAAAATTCATATGGCCAACTGTACATGTGTGGCGATGCCCTAATGATGATATAGATTCTGCCCATCTTAACCTGACGAGAAATTACTTGTCATTAGCCTGTCTTGATTACTGAGCCGTGACTGTATTTTAGTAATAGAACCTATCGTTAAATATGAGAACCACACTAAATACAAAGCATAAATAAATGATTGTTTTAGGCTGCAATTAAAAGTCAAGTAATCGGATGGTAGGGTATGAATTTCTCATCCGATAAGATGAAACAGAGCATAGTTATAAATCAGCAGTGAAGAATCAGAATGAAATGACGGTGATAATATAAAGAATGCGATTTTTATTGTCAAGCTAAGTAGAAACTGGCACCATCAATGGCAACTCAACGAAGACATTTTGAACCATATTTTAAAACATATTTTTCGTTTCTGTAATTGCAAAACAAATTTTAAAACCAGGTCTGTTATTGTTTGGGGCCATTTAAAGACAGAGTGATTCATAAGAAACGCTGTTTCAAATTCATGTCCCAATGGCAGCATTCCAGGCAGACGCATTTTGGGCTGCCCCACCTGTCAAGTTATTTAAGGGGAGATCAAATCGAAGTACAGTCACGCAAATATGTCATGTCTCAGCTGTCATTACGTTTGGATCGCTCTGTGCTGTATTAATGTCTGTCAAATGTTGAATAGGGTGGCTAAGTATAGGAACATGTTTGTATATCATAATTTCACTTGAAGTGAATAAATCAAGTTTAGATGATGCTGACACCAATTATTGATCAATATACTTGGTGCCGAGACATCATTTATTAGGCCGACTAGCCTGTAGGGGTAGACTAAGCAAGACATGTAGCTCCCTCTACGTTCACAGACCTGCAATGTTTCAACCAATTTGGGTCATCCATCCATTCCACATACCTAAGTTAACCAAACCTGCTCATAGTGACCTGAAGAAGCTATCTGCGAAACGTCAATAAAGTGCTCCTCCTCGGATGGTGTTTTTTATCCAAGATGTTAAAGCAGGATACTAATTATACTGTGGAATTTGTTTGTGCAATTACTAAAACTAGAACATATGTCTGATAAAGTGGCCCTCTTTGTGGACTTGTGGTGCTCTGGGAAAATCTATAATTATGTGTATAAATCAAAAGACTTCCCGATGAAGACCTGTGAAAACATAAGTGAATGTGTTTATGCTAATGTAAAAACCTTATCCTTCTCATTAGTTATGTGAATAATGTTCAGATTATCATTCTTGGGTGAATCTATTTTTTGTGTTTTTATTATTATTATACCAATATTGTTATAAGTATTTTTGTATATATATATATTTGTTACTAAGATGCACATAGAAGGATTACTAGGTATAACGAGGATGTGTATAATTAATTAAGGGGAGATGGGTGGTTTTTATGGTCCCCCTTCTCCCACTGTATATTTCAATAAATTGAATTGAACTCTGACCTATAAGACAGTGTCACATGAGGCCATGTATTCGATTTTAGGCTCGGAGTCACTTGATCTGATTGAAAGTATACTTTAGAAAAGGTTGTTATTCGACCAATTCTACTTTTATTTTGATGTTACCGTAAAGTTCGCAGCCTAAGATCAGGGTCAAACATCGTAAAACTAATAAATTACTTAAAGACTATAAAGTAACTGTTATATAATCGCGGATACTAGAATGGGATACAGATTATCGGATACAGGTGCCCGTGTGACACCAGTTTTAAAGGAGGAGAGAGTGTAAAGAAAATAGGTGACCTCTTCAAATTTGTAACATAAACCCAAATATGTCATAATGCCAGAAACTATCATGAAATACCATAGACTATGGTGTATTCAAGCTAACCTGGCAGAAATTGGTAACACTGCCTTTCTCCACACACACACACACACACACACTGCCTGTCTAGAATCGAATCTTCTAGCTGATTTTAAACGTGACAATTTAATTTCAGAGGTATCTTTGAAAAGGTGTGACTTCAAAATGTCTATCTATCGATCTATCTATTGCCTGACGTCGTGATCCCCGAAGGGGTGGCCACGAACGAAACGCCCCATGCACCTCTGTCCCCAATCAGTCGACGCCCCTCCTCCCAACCAGCACAGCCTTTATTCATATACTTCTTCACTCCATCCTTCCACCTCTCTCTCGGTTTACCTCTCGCTCTCTGTCCCTCCACCTCCAGGGATCTGCCTTGTGTGGGCCAATCGCCTTTTTGCAGACTCCCATTTTCTTATGTTCTTATGTTCTCACTCGTACACCCTCTTAGTCATTCTCTCGCTTTCCACGTTCCATATGGCCGTACCATCTCAAGGTGTTCCTTTTCACACATTCCAGCACATCTATCTCCACACCACACCTCCCTCTTACTTCCTTATTCATCTGTCTATCCCTCCATGTAACTCCGACGCACTTCTCAATTAAGTCATTTCCACCCCTCTCAATCTTGGTCTGAGTCTCTCCACCAACGTCCATGCTTCTCTTCCGTAAGTCAGTGTCGGGATTACCACACTGTCATGCAAGGACTTCTTCACTTCCATGCTGACCACCCTACTTCTTGTTACTGCTTTCAGCGTTCCTACAACCCTCTTCCCCTGTTGCACCCTCTCCCGCACTTCTTCATCCATACCAGAATTAATTAATTAATTACCAGAATTAATTACTGCAGCTGTACGCCATGTATCATATCTGGCTTCATAATTATTGTGTGAATCTCAAAATGCCAAATATTTGTGTAAGATGGGATACAGCCATTATGTTGCAGAAATAGAAATAAGCCGAATAGAAACAACACAATGGTTAACACTTTCAATATTAAGACGTCTTCTTTCCGCCTTACAGCTTCTTCAAGTTTGGGCTATAGTTTGACCAGGAGAAACTGCAAATCAAATGTTGTCCTAATAGAGTCAATGAGCCAGGGTGGAATTCGATCCCATCAAAGAGAGTTTATAGCTACAATTATAATCTACAATACAATTATCTTATTGTTGTGGAGATGTTATTGGGTGACACTAATGGGGGCGGCGCTACCTGAGTCTATACCAGGTAGTACTTTCTTTTAGTTTTACTTCTATTAAGAGATTCACTTTGTATATTTCTTACAATAAATAAGCCAAATTATGATAGAATTGGAATATTGGAGTATATAGAAGACTTTGTATATATTGTAAGAGGTCATGAAGTGATGCCAGAGTAGGATGCCCAGAGGTATAGAATAGAGTGTGTACCCCTTAACACCTTCTATGCCGGCGATGTCTTTTTAAGTATACTCTAGCTATATTTACACTATTGTATTCAGTTTAAACAAGGGCCTCAAGCAAGTAACAGGCTACGAACTATCCCAAATAACCCTTTTTACTACCACAGATCCTTCTTAAACCGCACAAAATCGACTAAATATAGATAGAATAGAACTAAAAGGACGTCGATGGTACACATGGGGTTAGTTTCCGCCATCTTGCCATGCTCATAGCCCCCCCCCCCCCCCCCCCTCTCCGGCTGTTATAAAAAAAATCAATTAAAACAAATCACATGAGTGTCTGTATTTAACCATAAAAACTCAATATTGCCTAAAGACATGAACACGTTGAATAATCCTGTGTTTCATAATTAACAGCTGGGTTGAGCTCCTGTTACCATCACGGTGTCGAGACCCAGTATGCACTCTACTCTATATCGCTGTGGTAGGATGTGCCAAGATACCTCTGTGTGTGTTTTGATACCTTTGAATCAAACTGACTTGCCAGGTGATTCTATCGTGTGTTGACATAAACTTAAGAATCAAAAGCTTATGAAAGAATTTGCCACTTGCGAGTTTCAGGCTATAAGGAAGTTTAAGGTGTAGACATCGATATTTAACAGAAATAATGGGTTTTGGTGGATGGAAATAAATGCTAAATGGATTAACCCATTGGCTACGGGGGACGTTCCGGAACGCCATGGCAATTTATAGCAAAACGCGTCCTTTATATTGAGAGGGTTCAACCCATTTTGTGTTTATCAATGTGTTCTATAGCTAACACCTAAATATGTTGATCATTCTAAAAAAAAAATTTACTCTTCAGATTATGTGTATCCATTAAGAGGGTAGTGCTTGGTTTTTGGTCTATGTAATCATTAATTTATTTGTTTTAGAGTTTCCTCGCTAGACCTCTATCAAGCTTAAATAGCAACCCCTAGACCCCCTTTCAAGATAAATTAGTACATTTTTCAGTAGAAAAATTTCCCGGCCAAAGGCCGGTTCCTTCTAAAATTACAGGCTCACTAGCTCTCGCCAGGAAAAAATCGACACCTAAATGACACGAAAAGTCTTAACATAGACTAAGAAATGAGGCGAAAGGTCTTAAAATCGACAAACTAACGGCACGAAAATCTTAAAACCTCAAAATATGCTAAACATAAGAGAGAAGGGGGTCCATAAAAAGCGAGTACTACCTCCTTAAGTTCACTGTTTTTATACGATTCCGTCCACTTGTTGTGAATATATACTTTAAGGTTGCCTGAAGTCGGTGTCACACCAACGGGTTGTATCGGAGTCTGTATCGGCTACAACTTAGGATATTTTAACCCTCGGAGGTGCAGAACGCGATTCACTTGGATTGTAGCATATTTTAAGCTTTGAAATATCCACGACGTATACATTCTAATAACACACATACCAAAGCCATTCCAAAAGCTTCTTCTATCTACAACACCCCTTCTCTGCTATCTACACTTTCCCAGCCGTATGGTCCTGGTAGTGTACTGTCTGATGGCGTAATGGGATTCCAAATGTAAGAGATGCACCTTGAACATTTTAATTTAGTTACCCCAAAGCTCTTCTTTCTTTCAATAGTGGTTTAAAGAAAACTATATTAGAGGACTAACTTAATTCAATTTTCCTAAGTGCACATAAATATGAAAGCAAATATAACTGGCATCCATGCGCCTCAAGGGGTTAAGTACATTATTTTTGTTCTTGTCTTAATGATTATTAAATTACTATGAGATAAATAATTACAATTTCCTCCATAATGGAGGTGAAATTTGTCATTTAAATATACGTATTTCGGTAAATAATCAACTGCGATACTGTGATTCCGAAGAAAATCTCAACTATGGCCTATTTGATTGTGTTGGTCAAAAGTGTATAGTTTTATGTGGCATATATATTGACTCCGATACTGCGACTCCGATAAAAATAGCCCATAAGTGTGATTCTGTGACTTTGGCTGATTGTGTTGCTATTTTGATAGACACTGTAAAAATATCAAACGGTATGTGAATATACTTTAAGGTTGCCTGAAATATGAAAAAGGTGTAGAAGGTCAGTGGGTATATTGAGTCATGTTAAGGGGGGATGGTTAATTTTTTGGTTGCTTATTTTATATATATATATTAGTTTTCTAGTTTCTTCCCTAGACCTCCATCAAACTCCAAAACAATCCCAGCATCCCTCTTCAAGATATATTTGTACATATTTCGGTAAAAAAAAATCCTGGCCGAAAGGCGGTTCCTCCAAAATTACATAACATAAGAACATAAGAAAATGGGAGTCTGCAGAAAGCTGATTGGCCCACACAAGGCAGATCTCGCTCACACTCAACCCTAATTATAAGCCCTAATTTAAGGCCCAGCTCACTAGTACCATGAGGACCGACCTCACCAAAACGATCAGAGATCAACACAAGATTTATGGGGGCTCGCTATCGCTCGCCAGGAAAAAATCAACACCTAAATGGCACGAAAGGTCTTGATATTGATATAGAAGTGGGACGAAATGTTTTACAATCGACAAACTAATGGGGCGAACGTCTTAAAATCTCAAAACCAATGGGGCTAAACACGAGGAAGAAGGGAGACCACAAATACGACCCATCTCCCCTTAATCTCATGTACCGGCGACGTATATTTTTATTTTATTCTAGCTATATTTAGATAATTTTGTGCAACTTAAAAAGGCGCTGTGGTAGTAAAAAAGGGTTAATTAAGACAGTTCGAAGCCGCCCGTTCTTTGCTGGAGGCCCTTCTGAAACTGAATAAAATTGGCTGTTACGAGCCAGTATAACATGAAAAGGACAGAACCGGTACCGAACGGGTTAACCCTTACTGTACCGGCGAGGTATTTTTTTAATTTGATTTCAGCAACATTTAGACGATTTTATGAAGCTTAGGAGGGATATATGGTAGCTGAAAGGATGAATTGAGATAGTCTGTAGCCTTTTAATGGGTAGACGTCCTTCCTAAGCAGAATAAAATCGTCTATAATAATTGCCCGAATACGATGAAAAGGACGTCACTGGTACTGTATGGGTCAACTAAACTAAAATCGTTTAGCAGTTCCCAGAATATAATGTATAACTGCCTCCTTGTATAACTGCCTCCTTGTATAACTGCCTCCTTGTATAACTGCCTCCTTGTATAACTGCCTCCTTGTATAACTGCCTCCTTGTATAACTGCCTCCTTGTATAACTGCCTCCTTGTATAACTGCCTCCTTGTATAACTGCCTCCTTGTATAACTGCCTCCTTGTATAACTGCCTCCTTGTATAACTGCCTCCTTGTATAACTGCCTCCTTGTATAACTGCCTCCTTGTATAACTGCCTCCTTGTATAACTGCCTCCTTGTATAACTGCCTCCTTGTATAACTGCCTCCTTGTATAACTGCCTCCTTGTATAACTGCCTCCTTGTATAACTGCCTCCTTGTATAACTGCCTCCTTGTATAACTGCCTCCTTGTATAACTGCCTCCTTGTATAACTGCCTCCTTGTATAACTGCCTCCTTGTATAACTGCCTCCTTGTATAATGAAGGGGTTATATATCATTCGGGTTTTATGGAGTAGCTCACAATATACAGCAGATGGGGGGGAGGGGGAAGGGGGGTAGTGTTTTATCTATTTATTTATGTATTCATTTATATTTTTAGTTTCCTCGCTAGACCTCCATCAAACTTTAAAAAAACACCCCCTAGACACCCCCTTCAAGATAATTTTGTTAATTTTTCGGTAGAAAATTGTCCCGGCCGAATGCCGCTTCCTCCTAAAATTACTGGCTCACTCTCGCTCGCCAGGAAATAATCGACCCCTAAATGACACAAAAGGGCTTATAATTGACAACGAAATAGGGCGAAAGGTGTTAAAATCGCCAAAATAATGGGGGCGAACGTTATAAAATTTCCGAACTAATGGGGCTAAACAGGAGGGAGAAGGCAGTCCAGTAAAACGAACCATCCCCCCTTAAATGTATGATGTGTGTGTGTGTGTATACGGGTGTGTGTGTGTGTGTGGGTGGATGTGTGTGTGGGTGGGTGTGTGTGTGTGCTGGTGGGAGTGTGTGGATGTGTGTGTGTGTGTGGATGTGTGTGTGTGTGTGTGTGTTGATGAGGAAATTTGACCCTTCAGTGGGATACCATCACTATATTTTTTTTTTTTTTTTTTTTTTTTTTGGCTGCCATTAGGCGATTTTTCTCACCATAGGAAGGATCGCTGGGGGTCACAGGGGCCAAACATACCTCAACCCATAATTTGAATCCCACAAGTCCTTCCTAAGCTGAATAAAATTGTCTAATGATAGCCAGAATGAAAGAAAAATCCTTCATCTTGATGTAATAGGATTGAGGTGAAGATCTTTATGATATATTTACTATAGCAGATGTTTCATGTTTTGAAGGGGGGTCACCGGCCTTTTTTGTTTTATCTTTCTCTCCTTTTCTCTCTTTCCCTGGCTTGTATCCATTCGGCCCCATTCAGCCAACTGTTTTAAGACGTTTATCCCCATCCAGGTGTCGATTTCTTCCTGGCGAGCAATAGCGAGCCAGCATTGTATGGAGAAATCCGGCTTCGCCGGAGAATTTTTTTATCAAAAAATGTACAAATTTAGCTTACTGTCAAAACAAAATATATATATATGCTGGCTCCGCTACCGCTCGCCAGGAAAATATTGACACCTGGATGGGGTAAACGTCTTAAAACAGTAGGCTGAATGGGGCCGAATGGATACAAGCCAAAGAGAGAGGGAGAGAAAAAGAACAAAAGCAAGGTGGGCTCCCTTAACTGCGTTACAATAATAGTATGTATTATATTGGCCGAGATATGTGTGAAAATATAGCATGGATATGTTATACAGATATATTATATTATATATGTTTCAGTAAACTTGTTATGAACATTATTTCAATGATGTTTTATTATTTCAACCCCCCCTAGTGTTGTTGTTGTTGCTGTTCCCCAAGCTGCCTGGCCGAACATCCCCAAGGCCCCGAGCAAGGCCAAGGGCATAACCGAGCGCCCCCACAGAACCCTCCCTGCTGACCACAATAAAGCCTGGGTGACCGAAGCCACTCCATGGCCCTGTGCCCTTCAGCAATTATGAAGAGAAAGTTGAGGGGCAAAGGAAAAATGTGACGCTTTGGCTTCCAATCTTGGTAGATTGGGAGGTCAATCCACGGAAGAGACGCCGTCACTTGAGATCTAGAAAATATATAAGTAAAAGGAACAGTCAGACTAAGCTATGGGTATGGCAGAGGTCACTCAGTTCTCACTCTGATAGACCAGCCCATCACCACATGACTAGAACCCAATCCTCTCAGCAACAGCTAGGAAAGGCCCTAGAAAGCTGCCTTTGGCGGGGGGATAGCTCCCCTATTTCAACCCCCTTTGGGGTTAGGCACCCACCTCCTAGTGTTAATAATGAATGCTGTTTTTATGATCGACCTGCTTTTTATCTCTGGGTTTTATCCATTCGGCCCCATTCAGCCTACTATTTTTATACGTTTC
Source organism: Paralithodes platypus (assembly GCA_032716605.1). Lineage (NCBI taxonomy): Eukaryota > Metazoa > Arthropoda > Malacostraca > Decapoda > Lithodidae > Paralithodes > Paralithodes platypus. The sequence continues at coordinate 44,193,095 of CM064505.1, forward strand.
TCCCCATTCTGGTATCGATTTTTTCCTGGCGAGTGAGAGCGAGCCATCATTGTATGGAGAAATCCGGCTTTGCCAGAGACATTTTTCCACCGAAAAATTTACAAACTAAGTCAGCTGTCTAAAACATAATCCATAATATGGTGACTCGCTATCGCTCGCCAGATTCAAATCGACACCTGGATGAGAATAAACGTCTTAAAACAGTAGGTTGAATGGTGTATGAAAAGGAACACCTCGAGATGGTTCGGCCATGTAGAACATAATTATGGGAAGTGAGAGAATGACTAATAGAGTGTAAAAGAGTGAGGTGGAAGGACAGAAAGAGAGAAGCAGACCGAGAATGAGGTGGAAGAATGGAGTTGAGAAGTATATATGCGTGAAAGTGGTATTGAATAGGAGGAGGGGCGTCAGCTGACGGGATATAGGTGTGTTATGCTACATTTCTAAGAAACGAGGTATATTTTAATCGCACTTCCCACACTGGGAATGATGCAGTTATCAGCTCCAACTTAGGGTACTCTCGACTGGGCGAGGACTGATCTAAATTCTCTTTACACCAAACAAATAACAGGCAATCAGGAGAAACACAAGGAAAGATTATAATGGTTTTATTCTTATCAATAGTGGATCATAAATATTCACAAATAGTGTCTCTAATTGTCACGCAGGACTCGTACACAGGAAATGGTTGATTAATAAACTGAGGCAATAGGCCTTGACACAAGCAAATCGTCCTAAAGTACGGCAGAATAATGCACACAAATAATTGACAAAGTAGAACAAGAATGATTGCTAATTTATGTTCAAGAACAAGGAGCGGTAGCTCTCCAGAAGGCAAAACAAAGATTTAACATAAAGTTACTCCAGATGCATGAATTGCAAAGGTTAAAGTTATGACAACAAAGAGTCTACATTAAGTGGGCTCTTAAACATGAATGAGAAACATTAACTCTGCGACAAGATACACTATTATACCTAGACCTGAGTGATACGAGTGCATAAACTCAGATATGCGGCAAGAGCTCATGGGTGACGTGTAAGGTGAATGTATTAGCTAATATGGTGATAATATATATATATATATATCTCCTTTTTGAGGAGTCACGGGAGCCCGGACTCAAGCAAGTATCTATAATGATTCTATATACAGTATATCGCCGATATGGAACAGGTGTGTAGTGTTCCCCATCAACCGGGGTGGCGAGAGGCAAGGAAAAGGGAAGGTGTAAAACACGTCTTCGAATATCTTATGTTAACACTGAAAGAGTCTTGGCACATCTGGGTCTAAACCTCGCTACAATCACTGTTACCATGACAGAAACACAGAAGTACTTAAATTGTGAGAGAGAGTAGGGCACTGAGGGAAAGCAAGCACTGGCACTGAGGGTTGACAAGGAGCTGGGGTCTCTGCTATCCGCACATACACACTGGCGTAGTATAGGTCCCATGCGTAGGACTCCACGACGTCTGGGCTGCTTCACATACAGCCTCGGTCCTCTACAGGCTAGGCCCGAAGAGCTGCAACAGGCGCCTGGCTATGTCATGCTTCCTCCGGGGTCTTCGGCTGGGCCGATGGTACTCTTTCTCGCCGTCTCTGTGGGGAAATGGCAGCTTCTCTCCTACCAATGGATCGACCAAGGTCTTTCCCGGTGTCAGAGGTAAGCTCACCTAGTTAGGTACTGGTAAACTGACACACACTTGCCTTATCTCGTCAGGGCCAGACAAGAGGAGGGCAGGAGCGTGACTGTTCAGAGAGTCAGAATTTGTCTTTGCCACAGACACTGTGTTACTAGATAACTCAAGACTAGACAAGGTCAGCAGTCACCTTAGGAACACCAAGTACAGTACTGTATGTTTAACACTGGCACTGTGACTGAGGTTGCCCATCACGAACAGTAGCATACTCGGTGTGACTGACTAGATCCGTATGCACAATATAGCACTGGACTTCACCACCCCATACTCGTGTCATGATATACTTAGACTTATTGTCTGCCTCTGGGTTGACAAATGCTGAGTTTGCCCGGCACACACAATAGCGTACACAGTTTGACTGACTAGATCCGCCCACACAATAGCGTACTGGACTTCGCCGCCCCAAACTGGTATTACGATAAACCTTAGACTTAATTGTTATATGTCCGTCCTTTCCATCTTAGGACTCTGTGAAAGATAAAAAAATTGAGATCAAGCCAGCAGGCTGATTGCTTGCTGATGGTTGGGCTGGCTGAGGTAGTGTCTCTTCTGGCTGAGATTTCGTCTGCATATTAGGGTATCTCCGGGCATGAAGGGCACGCCAGGAGGGGAGGTCTTGTCCGGTGTTGTTGGGCATGGTGCATGCGCAGCTGTTGCACTGAGTAATTCTGGTGAGTTGATCAGTCGTGCACATTGTGAAATAAGGTTGGAGTTCGGGAAATGTGGAAAGCCGTCGATATGAAAGTTTGTTGTTATGAGTATTTTCCCGGGTTCTTGCTCTCGCTTCTCGCATTGATTTTCCGTTGATATCGGTGGAGGAGCAGGTATTGTTTATTTTCTGCCGATGCACGTCCTTGAGTTGATAGTAGGGTTGAAGTTGGACGTGTTTTGGTTTCGTGCTGGCTCTGCAAGGTGCGGGTGAAGTGTTGAAGCGGAATTGTGGTGGCTCTGTCCATGTGTGAATCCTTCTGTCGTTGTTTGTGTGGTGAATTCGGTGGTTGGCCTGGGGTTTGATTTTTCCTGTTGGTACACGCCCTTGTGATGGTCTGGTGGGCGAAATGGGGTGATGTTAGGGCTGGTATAAGAGTCGTAATAGGTGGTTGAAGCATTCTATCCAAGATGGCAGTGTTGGATTTCGGAAGAATAGAATAGTTTCCCATTTATATTTCGTTTTCTCTAGAGGTTAGGGGTGTCGAAGAAAACGAAATATTTAAAGGGTTACTACGAGGCTTGCCATGTTGGTATTCATCAGGTCCGGCTATGCTTAATTTACGAATGGTAGCAATCTTGACTGGTTGGTTATTTGGCGTTTATGATGTTGGTGATCTCTCGGCGGTCCGGTTTGGTAATTTCTCTACAGGCCGCGCATATCAAGGTGCGGTTGGCCATCATGGTGTCTGACAATAGATAAATAAATAGATGTATGGGTCATAACAATTGTAGGCTATATATGACATAATTATCGAGGTGCCTGAATTAGAGGATAAAAGTAACCTTGTAGGCTACTTGATTTGCATCAGCATGCCTTCTCAACTGTAATTTTGTTTTTAAAAATACACGGTATTATGTGACAAAACCACGGAATTGTGATCCCGTTAAAAAGTCAAAACTACGCAACACGGGTCATCGTTCAGTTCCCAGCCATATTTCGTTGTTTATCAGCTGTGTTGTGATAACTGATGGTCCAGCCAGCGGTCACTACATTATCACATTGAGACTATTGATAACACTACAATAGGCAAGGTGCAGCAGGGACACTGAGAGTAAGAGGGAAATACTATAATGGGTTTCGATAATTGGCAGTAATTGTTGTTGATTGAGAGTTTAGGCTAGCTAGTTGTTGGTCAGCTGACTAGGCCTAGCCTAAGTTATTGAAGCCGAATTTGGCTTGACATTAATTTTGCAGATTAGCCTAGCCAAAATAAAATAGGGTTGGCCTATTACTGACTTTTAGCACCAACATTTAGGCTAGCCCATCATGTTTTTATTTTTGTCTTCGAGGAATAGCCTAGGCCTAGGCTAGTCTTTTATTTTTGTTTTTCATGTTTGAGTGGAGAATTTGCATAACTTACCGAGTCTTACCCATTACCCATCAATTTGAAGATACGGTGTCATTTATTGGGTGAATCGCGCTTTTACAGTAGGCTAGGTGAAGAAAATCGTGGGGTAGCCTAAATTGGATACACGATATTAATGGGTTGAGGGGGGGCATTATCATCCTCATAGCCTATACAGTAGCCTATGTTGATTTGTAAGGGGGCAAAAACCGGTTGCCGATTCTTTGTTTTGGTAAGTAGCCTACCGGTAACGACTATGGCGGGTGATTCACGCTCGATCCATTTATTGGGTGAATCGAGGGTAGCATTCAAGGAGACTACTGCAGGACTCTTCTTCTTCTTACCTCTGACCGGGTATAGGCTATCCTAGTGTTTACTAGCCTATACCCCTTTGAAAGGACATTAGCCTAACCTAACAACCTTACCTAACCTATCCTAGTATTATAGGTGAGGGCTGCCACCCCCACACCCCCGCTTTGACTTAGATTTTTGGTGTATTTGTCTGAGAAGTGGCTATTTTTCAATTTGTTGATAACGAAAATCCTCCAAGCGGAGTATATGGAGAAAAATATGGCGAATCTATTGGTGCCTATTTTCACTAATAAATTGTTTCTCATAACGTCGCACTAGTGTCCTTGAATATTATCGAATCGAGCGCCGCATCTAACAAAACAATAAGGAGAAGGAGTGAAGTCGAAGGTAGCCTATGCTTTGTTTACAATTGAGGGTAAACCTGACTTTTTGGACCGACAGCGATTTCAGTAAGTTTTATTTTGTTTTTTGTATTTTTTCCTTCAGATATAGTGTTGTTTTATACTGAAGAGGAGCGGAAATGAGTATTTACCCATTATCCAACAATCTAAAAACACGCCCCTATTAGACTTTTTTTTTTTTTCTTTTAATGTTCTAGGCTATTAGCCTAACCTAACAACCTTACCTAACCTAACCTAGTATATGGGTTGGGGCTGCCGCCCCCACACCCCCGCTGGTTAGGCCTAGGTTACTTTTTTTTTTTTTTTTTTTTTTTTTTTTTTTTTTTTTTTGTGCCATTAGCCTAACTTAACAACCTAACCTAACCTAACCTAGTATATGGGTGGGGGCTGCCGCCCCCACACCCCCGCTGGATGGGTACTGGCTGAAAAACTTATTGTTTTACAGTAGCCTAGGCCTATACATGTATTTTAGCGTTTTTTTGTTTCTCCCTTGTAATACATTTCCGCTCTTAATGCCATATATAGCAATGATGTATATGCTCTACCGGACCTATTAGGCCTAAAAAGATCGATGGGCTAACTGTCGGTCCAAAACATCAGTATAACCCAATTGAGATTTGAGACTTTGATTATTTTCCGTGTTAGGCTATTTTTCGGTGAAATCTGTTTTTTTCAAGTTGTCGATAACGAAATTCCTCCATGCGTACTATGTTGAGAAAAATATGGCGAGTCTCTTTGGTCCCTTTTTTCCCTAATAAATTATGTCTAATAGTGTTGCAGTAGGCCTAGTGTTGTTGAGGATTATCCTTAATAGATCCGGTAGAGCATATACAGCATGGTTATAGGCTATAGGTTATGTCCTTAAGACTCAAGAGCAGAAATATATTATACCCGGTAAGGGAGATAGGCCTAGCCTATATTAGGAAACAAAAATAAGTAAGAGTGATAGTGCGGTCGTTGGGGAGAGGGGGTCAGGCGCCAGTTGGCCGCCAACACCGTGAACGACTGCAGCAGTGCAAGTACTGGTACTGAGCTGGATACACAGGCCTAGTTTGCCTTTTTCCAGAGGATCTACTGTAAGAAACTGTAAGATAATAGTCCGTCAGGCGCCTGGCCCGGGGAGCCGGTATATATGAAGGGTCATGCCTGGATGTGAGGTGGGTGGGCATGTGGTGTGCTCTGCTGCATGTCTGCCTGCTATACCGGAACCTCTCCGCACTCCGGGGAAATTCTGGAGGCCCCTAGTGATCCTGATTCCTGAGTCTCTGGGTCTTCTCCTGGGCGACCTAGATGTGTGTGAATTTATATTTTGTTTTTTATGTTAAGTTGTGTTGTCCCTATTCGGGCTCTGTCTCGAGTTGGCCACCCCTCAGCTATGGGGTATGTGCCTGTCACCTGTGCATATACTCTACATACATAGGCTACATACAATTTTAAAGCTGTATTGTGCTGTATTCCATCTTTAGACTGAGGACTGAGGTACCATAAGCAGTTTTTATGGTCATTCTCATTCCTACTTTCAATTCCAATAGCCATTATAGCCTAGCCTGACATGGCTAGAGTGTACCCTTGTTACAGGGACTATACTGGATATTTGCCATGAATTGTTAGATCTGAGTGTACAAACTCTTTACATCTACCATTGGCATTGGCATTTTTCCTTTGCCCCTCAACTTTCTCTTCATAATTGCTGAGGGGCACAGGGCCCTGGGTGGGGCTTTGGTTTCCCGGGTGTTTCCGCACTCTCCTCAGCTCCCCGCCATGGAGTGGCTTCGGTCACCCAGGCTTTATTGTGGTAGGCAGGGAGGGTTCTGTGGGGGCGCTCGGTTATGGCCTTGGCCTTGCTCGGGGCCTTGGGGCTGTTCAGCCAGGCAGCTTGGGGAACAACAACAACCATTGGCACGGGGTGGGATCGAACTGCCGTCCTGGAGACCTGGACCCTCCAATCAACAGTCATAAACGCTACCAACTATTCCACGGGCCGCGTGCCTCACACATATTGTATAAAATTTGATTTATAGACATCCCCCCATGTTGGTGTTACAAGGTGTGCCCTTCGGCCTGCCTCCTATCAGTCATTTCAATTTATATTGAAATGTATGACATTACCATACTAAGAGCCTCCATTTATTTCAGACTAGAAAATCTGTGGCTGGCAAGATATTTCCCAAGATGGTTCAGTTAAGTGACATTCAGCTGCGTCGGTTGGAGAGACATGAGTACTCCTGCGCCTCCAGTTCCCTGCTGGACCCTCTAATGCAGCGGTGGTGGTGCTGGCTGGTCAACCAGTGTCCCATAACGCTAGCACCAAACCTCATCACTATCACGGGACTCCTCATCAACATTGTCACATCCTTGCTATTAGTTTACTACAGCCCAGATGCTAAACAGGAAGTAAGTATGTTAGTATGTAAGCTAGTACTGTACAATACATACCGGTATGTCCTAAGTCATCATCATGTCTTATAATCATATGGCGTGTTATTTATTATATGTTTTGATGTTATATGGCTGACGAATGACAGAGGAACATTGAGGTGATTCATTCGTGGCTACCCACTTTCTACACACCGCAATGTTGCATCTCTCGCTCTTCTACCGCTATTACAATAATTAGTGTTCTCCAAGCTTTCTCAGTGTATACCTCTTCCTTTACGGAGAGTGGGGGCACCCGCCTTTCAACACACTCCCACCCCTATTCTGTCCAACTCTCTAACCCAAGAGTGAACCGATTTTCCCAGTCTTCTTCTATTCAATCACTAAGCTTTGGGAATCTCTTTCTCAATCTACCTTTCCCTCATCCTATGACTTGAGCTGCTCAAGCTCCGTGTGTCCAGACATTTTGACTCTAACATATCTTGAATTTTACAATCTATCTCAATTAGGCTACTCATTATAATATTCCATAGACACATTACATTCCATAGACACTTTCTAAACTCAATATAATCATCTAATTCCATAGACACTTTCTAAACTCAATATAATCATCTAATTCCATAGACACTTTCTAAACTCAATATAATCATCTAATTCCATAGACACTTTCTAAACTCAATATAATCATCTAATTCCATAGACACTTTCTAAACTCAATATAATCATCTAATTCCATAGACACTTTCTAAACTCAATATAATCATCTAATTCCATAGACACTTTCTAAACTCAATATAATCATCTAATGATAGCCAGAATGAAAGGTCAAAATATATCCTCATACGGAAGGGGCTAATGACTAAGTCCATAAGAAATACAGTTTTAGTACCGCTATTTATCTATGGCCATGATCCCAAGAGGGTGGCCATGAATGAATCGCCTCCATTTTCTGAAGCTATTCATTCAATTCTTTAGTTTGTTTTGGGGAGAGGATTGCTAGCCCAACTGCAAATTGTTGTGTACTATACAGTGTGTGAGGTTCGTGTGGCAAGTTATCGTATTGTGGGAATGGTTTCAGTCTCAATTAGGTTATTTTACATTAATTCATTACGGTACCCCCAATTCTGCAAATTAAGGTTCACGAGGGCTTTCACCATACCAATTAATCGTAAAAAGAGGTGTTTTACTGTAACCCTCTGAACCCCACAGGTTCATGTTATACGAGTCCAAGAATATTATATTATAGAGCATCATTAAATACAATGGTTTAGTTATCAAGCATAATCATTTGCAATTTAGTACATGTTATTCTGTAGAATTTAATTTAAACATGTAGAAAGGATGGATGATCAAAATTAGGTGAAGATATGCAAGTATGTGAACGTGGAGGGAGCTGCATGGAGGGGTAAGCCTTGAAAGATGTGGGTCGAGGTTTTATGATCTTATCTCAAATTTAGAATGTTGACAAGTGAGGCAGCTCAGAACAAGGCTACCAGGAATGTTGCCATTAGAACATAGGACTAAAATGTACTTCTTATGGATTGCAGTCTTTAAAGTGCATGTATGTCTGTACATAATATTAACTTGAATTATCACCTTTGGTTGTAGTCTACAGTATTTGGAGATCTATTATCAGCTTATCTTACACTCCACTTGACAGCTAACCTATCCCTATGCTGATAGTCGTGTTAAGCCCATTATGTAAATTGACTTATTTGTTATCTGTCCTATACATATACATACATATACTGTATAAATTTAATGACCGAGTGCTCCATACAAACTATGGTTCCAGTCTTACGTCCTAATGGCGGTGCTCCTGGCAGCCCTGTTCAGAGCTGCCTCACTTGTCAGGTTTATAATTCAAGGTCAGACCGTATGGTCTGATCTCACATCTTTCTTGGTCTACCCCTTGGTGCAGCTCCCTCTACGTTTATATATTTGCATCTTTTCAACCAACTTAGTTCATCCATCCTATACTCATGACCAAACCATCCAAGCCTGCTTGTACGCATCTCATCACTGATACTCTTGATACCTAACCGTCTCCTCAGGTCTTCACTAGATATCCTATTTTGCAGTTTGACCCCACACATCCATCTCACCATTCTCATCTCATTACGTTCCATTTTGTTGATATCATCCACTTTGACAGGCCACATTTCTGAAGCATAGGTCATTGCGCTTTTGATACATGAAGCATACACCTTTCTCTTCAAGAGGAGAAGGAGTCTTCTCATAGTTAAAATTGACAGCAGTTGTCTGAACTTTTTCCAGCCACATCTACTTCTGGCGATAGTGGCAGCCTCGGCCCAACACCAACAGAGATGGTATCTCCCAAGTAGCAAAAATTTCCACCATCTCCAGCTACTCATTTTCAAAATTCACATTCTCAAGCCAGTCATTCAACACAGCTCACCTTTGCATACCATACATACAAATCTCTCAACTTTGGACTTCTTCCTCATTAGAGGTTCATTCATTCTATAGTCTATTTGTTGTAAGTAGGCGAGAAATCATGACCTCTAACCTCTGTAACTCGAAAACTACTTGAGTAATTGAGCTAATATTTATATAATTTGGGAAGAGTCAGTCAAGGAATAGATGTAGAAATTTACAGCCAATTTGCTCTAGCCACTTTTGAGTTACAGAAGATATAGGTCATGATTTCTTGCCTACTTACAGCGAATATACAATAGTACTGTACTGTACAGCGCTTCTTCCTTTCCTCTCCATTAATTTCTTACATAATGATTGACTAGATTTATTATTTGCTAACTTTTCTATTGGCATTCCGAGTGGCATGAAGGTGAATATGTGAGCTAAAGAGTATTATATATACTGTATGAATGTCTGTTCTGCTTTGTTTCTTCAGTTCTCTTGTGTTTTTTTGTTTTTTGTTTTTTTAAAGAGACAATGAACGGAGGAAGGAAAAACACAGATAAAACAAAAAGGTCCATGTGCCTAAAGACATCCTCCATTCATAAAATGTTTGTAACAACTGGATTTAAACAATTTGTAGATTGTAAGTTTGTGGAAAGCAATTCGAGGGAAGTGAATTCCAAAGAGTAGTAGCTCTGGGGATAAATGAATTCTGATAAGCAGAAGTTCTGCATTGTGGAGGAGAAAGTGTAAATTCATGGGCGCTCTCAGCTGCCCTAGTTCTACGCGGAAAGATGTGGAGAGGCGGCACAATTGAAGCAAGTTCCTCGGAACAATTGCTGTGAAAATATCTGTAGAATAATGCAAGGGATGCAACGTTTCTTCGTATGGATAATGTAGGAAGGTCCTGTGTGATTGCAGGGTTATTGATTAATCTAATAGCTTTATTTTGAATTTTGTCCAACTGCCTCAATGCAACCACTCCACTTCCATTAAATATTTATGTTGACATTAGCCTCTTTTTACATTGAAATAGGCTATGTCCATAATACATATTCAGCAATAGTACAGAATATATACTGTAGATTGTGTTTTAGATATCAATTCTATATGATCAAAAATAAGATATCGCCCTGTTGTTTGATAAGTTTGATAATTACGTCACCAAAATGGTGTTTAAAAGAAAATGACGACCGATCTCTCTCACTAGGCTACAATATCACCATTTTTAAGGAATGGATTAGGAATAGGATAGGATCATAACCTATTGCAACATAGCTGCAGATAAGATTATAAGTGGCTACTGGTTGACTGCCTCACTGATAATGAAATTAATCTACAAATTTACTTACTAAGGGAAGATTGTATGCCTCATATGTTATATTCTGTTCAAATAAGCTTTGGCAGATTATTGTAACTTGTTGCTCACAGTTACTCTTGAATCTTGATTAGTTCAATTTATTTTCATCCCCAGGGGGTAAGGGGGCTGTTATCCAAATGGAGGGTAAAAAGAATATGCCCCACCAGGGTGTCAAGCGAAAGCCGAGTCTGTTACTTTTAGTCTGTATTATTGTATATGTAAATATATAATTAGGGTTCATAGTTCAAATTATGTCAAATAGCCAAAACAATGCTGATTTCATGGTGCGTGTGATAATGGAGATGTAGGAGGACTCACAAACGGCAGTGAGGGTGAAAGGTGTACTAAGTGAGGTGTTTACAGTTCGCGTTGAAGTCCACCAGGGCTCTGTTAAGCCTCCTCTTTGTTATGGTTTTGGAAGCACTATCTGGAGATTTCAGATCTGTGCTTCCCTGGGAACTGCTATACGCATTATGCAGGTGACTTAGTACTTATGCCGAGGCCGAGTTACGAAGATGGAGAGAGGGCATGGCATGTAAAGGATTTAAGAGTTATATACTGTATACAACCAAGGTTTTACACAGTGGATTAGGGCTTGGAAAGGTAGAATACAGTGGTGTATACCCATGTGCAGTACAGTGGTGTATACCCATGCGCAGTACAGTGGTGTATACCCATGCGCAGTACAGTGGTGTATACCCATGCGCAGTACAGTGGTGTATACCCATGCGCAGTACAGTGGTGTATACCCATGCGCAGTACAGTGGTGTATACCCATGCGCAGTACAGTGGTGTATACCCATGCGCAGTACAGTGGTGTATACCCATGTGCAGTACAGTGGTGTATACCCATGCGCAGTACAGTGGTGTATACCCATGTGCAGTACAGTGGTGTATACCCATGTGCAGTACAGTGGTGTATACCCATGCGCAGTACAGTGGTGTATACCCATGCGCAGTACAGTGGTGTATACCTATGCGCAGTACAGTATGCAGAAAAGGGGTGAGTGAGAACTTAATTTAGTGTAGCGTCTGCCGTTGCTGGGTACACCAATCAAACTAATTAGACAGACAATATTAAAAATGTGCCTGCTATGAATGCACCTATTGACTCATTCACTCCCATAGATCCTTCCTAAGATAAATATGATAGTAAAACCTAATGTGTGTATGTGTTGTTAACAGGTACCTCGGTGGGCGTGCCTGCTGTGTGCGCTGGGGCTATTCATCTACCAAAGTTTGGACGCCATTGATGGGAAACAGGCGCGTCGCACTGGTACCTCCTCTCCGCTAGGGGAACTATTTGATCATGGCTGTGACTCACTTTCCACAGGTTAGTTTTAACCCTTGCAAAATACTGTAATTGACCACTTGCGAGTTTCGGTCTATAAGGAAGTTGGAGCTGTAGACATTGTTAATTAACATAATTATCACCTAAATTGCGGTTGTAGTGCTTATAAAAATACATAAAACCCAATTTAAAAAATATTTTTTATCCATTAGAAACCTACATTATTATTGTATTTCTGTATAATATTGATGTTTACGGCTCCAACTTCCTTATAGCCTGAAACTCGCAAGTGGTCATTCAATTGATGCTTTTTTTTTTTTTTTTTTTTTTAAAGACCTCCGTCTACGTATTGTGAAAAAATCATTACGAATTTTTTTTTTTATGCTATTCAATTTAGAATTAAGGATTCATAGTTGTTGTTGTTCCCCAAGCTGCCTGGCCGAACAGCCCCAAGGCCCCGAGCACAGCCAAGGCCATAACCGAGCGCCCCACAGAACCCTCCCCGCCGACCACAATAAAGCCTGGGTGACCGAAGCCACTCCATGGCGGGGAGCTGAGGAGGGTTCGGAAACGCCCGGGAAACCAAAGCCCCACCCAGGGCCCTGTGCCCCTCAGCAATTATGAAGAGAAAGTTGAGGGGCAAGGGAAAAATGTGACGCTTTGGCTTCCAATCTTGGTAGATTGGGAGGTCAATCCACGGAAGAGACGCCGTCACTCGAGATCTAGAAGATATATAAGTAAAAGGAACAGTCAGAGTAAGCTATGGGTATGGCAGAGATCGCTCAGTTCTCACTCTGCTAGACCAGCCCATCACCAAAGGATTCATAGTACCAGAAAATAGACAAACTTGATATTTTATAAATAACTGTATAGTATAATATAGTGCTAGAGTGACTTCTGGTGATTTACCCCCAGTGGTCCTGCTTAGACTAAATATGTCTTACAATATTTCTATAATTTCAGTGTTTGTGTCCCTGGGCGTGTGTTGTTCAGTGCGCCTTGGTACCCACCCATACTGGATGTTCTTCCAGTGTATGATGGCTGTTACTTTGTTCTACTGTGCTCATTGGCAAACTTATGTGTCTGGTACGTATAATACAATTTTATTATTATTATTATTTTGCTTAAGCGTTGTTTCCACATCGCAATTTTGATAAGTTGTTTTGTCTTTTTACTGTGTTCGTCTAAGATTTGGTTTGTTTATTTTGCAAGTTTTACATTATAATTTACCAGTAAAGGTAGGACAAGTCTCAAATTTATCCATAGGAGAATACAAAATGAGTCGGGTGGTGTAATGGTTTAGATGCTTATGTTCTGAGTTCAAATCCTGGGAGGATCATATGCTTTCATATGCTGGGTTCCTTATATAATTAAATAAAAGCAATATTGTATTTTTGGGGGTGACTAGTGATTGGAATATATCCCCTGGGGGTTTTAGTGAGAGGAAAGAACAATGAATGGGGCCAAGATCACTAGGACCGGCCTCTCTAGACATTATTTTCCTGAACCTATAGACATTAAGGAACACCCCATTCTTAACATTAATCCTCCATTACAAACCCCAATGCACTTGCATGATGTTGATGATGATACTGATGATTTTTATATGATAATAATGTGATGATATTTGCAGGTACACTGCGGTTTGGGTATGTGGATGTTACGGAAGCTCAGTTTGGTGTGATAGCCATCCATCTGATCTCTGTAGTGATGGGACCCAGCTTCTGGTCTATGAAGGTATGTTAAAACTATGTCTGGTGCTGTTTATTTAGATCTAGATATAGAATTGAACAGATTCCCTTATATTTATTGTCACAGGTCTGGCATAGAGCATAATTTGAATTTGGTTGGGATGTTACAGAAGCTCAGTTTGGTATGAAGCCATACTTGTGGTCTCTATGGTTTTGGGAGCCATATTCTAGTTTGTGAAGATATGTTAAAGTAATATTTTGTGTTGTTCATTTGGATCTAAAATATAGAAAGTTTGTCAAATCTTAAGAGCACTCTATTGAGCATAGATGAACGAAAGTATAATTTTGACCATTTAAATAGAAAAATAATCGTCATTGCTTAGAATGTCCACTTGTTGGTAGCAAGCGTAACGGGGTGGTAATTATAATGTAAAACTTGCAAAATAAACAAACCAAAACTTATACGAACACAGTAAAAAGACAAACCAGATCAATGTTGTGTAGAGTTGTGTCCTTTGTTTTTAGTCTTTATTATTAATTATACAAATTAAGTTATACTCCACAGTTCCCATAATACCTTTGGTAGTGATAAAATTGCCAAAACCATGCATCTTCATGCACATCTGTCTGTATTCCTTCTCATATTAAACTCAGTCGCTAAAAACAATACTGCCACGGTTTGCCACCCTGATCCGTAAAGTGTCTGACTGGAAGCCAACTCCATAAAAGTGTTGCGAGTTAAAGCTTTCTCAGAGTAGACGCTTAAAAAATGAGTCAACCACTGGATTCGGTAGACCAACTATAATATCCACCTTACCTCGGTGGGAAACGGCTCCTGGGAAAAAAAAGTGAACTAGATTGCTTCATTTAATTAAGGTTGCATCACATATATCTTTTTTTCAGGAACACCTCTGCCGCTTCAAGTGAGGAATTAGTGCATTATGGTGCAATGTTTTCAGGTGCCGGTGTTATGGTTACCGCTGAAGTGTCTCCCTACGTTATTCGGAGTCATAGCGGCGGCCGTGGCTCTCTTTAACAATTTTAAGATTATATTGGTAGTGAGAGGGGCCGGGCGTAACGGCTCCACGGTTGCCGTAAGTTGACATTGGCAGGATCAGAATATAATTCGCATGGCTATCTTCGCAGCGTCACATGAGCAATTTTTTGGCGTTTTATTAGCCGATCTCTTATTCTATTTGTGATTCTTTTGATAATAATGCCAAAATGAGTCACAGAGGTCAATTAATTCACTCTAGTGTTAAGTTTGTTTTTGTAATGGACGACGATCATACACGCGTCTGGCAATTAAATGCAGAATCTATGAAAATATGGTGAAATGAAATACAGAATCTATGAAAATATGGTGAAAAGTGATGGCCAGAATCGGTATCAGGCTGGATAAAACGCTGGGAAACCTGTCCATGTGATACTGCTTTTATTGTGACTACTGAAAGCACTAATTTTCCAGGAAGATGATCAAATTGACCACTTCTGAGTTTCAGGCTACTGTATAAGGAAGTTGGAGCCGTTAACATCGATATTAAGAAGATATACTGTATAATGAGAGTTTGTGATGGATAAAGAGTTTGCTGAATTTGGCTTTATGTACTTGTATGTAAAATTGTAAAACTTGCAAAATAAACAAACCAAAACTTTGACAAAGACCATATAAAGGAAAAAGAACAAATCAAAATCGCTATGTGGAAACAACACTTAAGCAAAATTAAATGCCTTCTGACCGTATTTTAGCTGATAATTCTGCTAAATATCACGGCTCCAACTTCCTTATAGCCCAAAACTGACAAGTGGCCAATTAGCCTTATTCCAACAACCCATCGAAGACAAAAGAAGAAGAAGACCAGGCTGATTTAGAAATATAAAAAATGTACAGTTCTTAGCTCTCGGCATTGCCGCTGCCGCTTGCATATCTTAACAAAATGTAAAGGTTCCGTACCTTTGCATATATGTTTAACTCTTTCTCTGCGGGCATATTTCCGCCTATTTCCACCACATTAGGGTTAATCAGGCACTCCTGATTAATTAGGCAAGTGTCTTAATGAAATTAAATGTATTCAGCCGAAAACTAAAAAGAAATAGCTTCAAAATGACACCAAAACGAGCTTCGTACCTCGCGGGGTTCAGCCGCAGCGCTACCATAGACATTCGCTAAAATGAGCAATTCTCGCTAATGCCTCACTACATTTGCCTTTGGCAGCACTGTATATCTTGCGAGACTCTGGCTCAGAGCCTTCAGTGCCACGGCCGCATGGCTGAGAGACGGACGTGTGGCCTGTCGCGCTCCTGCTCCCTTGCACTCGATTTAACAGGCTTTTAGAGGCTTTTTAAAGCCTGTAAATTGCAATTAATTGCCATGGCGTTCAGGAACGTGTCCCGCAGGAAAAGGGTTAATGAGAAAGATACAGCTCCTGAGAGGTGTAAATTTGCCTGTAGTGTAAATTGCCAGATAAGCAGTGAGAAAATAGCCTCATAAGCCATAATCTCAAAAATTTCTTTATTTATACCTTTCTACTTAGTACCGCCACAGGATCCAGATGGCGCTAGGTGTAATTGGAATATGGCTAATTGCATGCATACCTTAACCCGGATATTCAAAGCCTGATAAATTGGTATGTCTTCTTAAAAACAACATCAAATAGTTCCAAGCTCGGCCACATCAGTCCCTTATCTTACCTAATGGCAGCTTCCTAGGCCCAGATCCTCAAAGCACATATGACGTTCCATTTCCCTTCGACAGTTGATCTATTGAAAGCTGTTCCCATCAATATTTCTCAGATAATTTGAAGATTTTGTAGTGAAATATGGTGCTGATTACCTATACTGTACTTGGTCTTAATATGGTGCAGAGACTTAGTAGTTTCATATTTGTCTATTAAGTATCAATAACTTAGCTGCTGAGGTATTCAATTTATAATCAGCTGAAAAGAAACCGAGCATAGTTTCCAACAGCCTAATGTTTCTTTGTGTGGCCAAGTTATGACGTTGTAATCAAGCAATGTACTGTTGAGATTTGAATTAGACATTACTACTATACACCAAAACTTGAAACAG
Organism: Paralithodes platypus; assembly: GCA_032716605.1. NCBI lineage: Eukaryota > Metazoa > Arthropoda > Malacostraca > Decapoda > Lithodidae > Paralithodes > Paralithodes platypus. The sequence continues at coordinate 44,209,732 of CM064505.1, forward strand.
CTTTGGCTATCCGGGCCTAGGTTTAATATATATATACTTTATATACATATACAGTACTGTACCTGTATATGTATTTATATTATTTTTATTTTTATTTTATTTTTAGTTATTAATCAATTTATTTATTTTTGCACCAGTAAATTGTGTGTTCTTGTTTCTTTGTGAGTAAACTCAACTTCTAATAGTAGCAATGGATTTCGCAATTACCATAATTATATAATGTTCTTTTTTCTTTTCTTTTGCTTTTCTGTTACAGACTTCACTATTATATATTTATTTAATTTTTGTGTTTGTGTGATGATCGGTATGATCACCTAGTCTGACTTTGCAGTACCGTCGCGCTAATAAGTCATGTCCCAGCTGTCATTACGTTTGGCTTCCTCTGTGCTGTATTAATGTCTGTCAGATGTTGAATAGGGTGGGTAAGTGTAGGAACGTGTGTATATTTCACTCGATATGAAGAAATGAAGCTTTAGATATTGCTGATACCAATTATTGATCAAAACATACTTGGTGCCGAGACATCACTTATTAGCGCGATTGTATATCATATGCATGAGGCAAAATTAATATTCTTGTGTGAAATTTGAAGTATTTTGTAAGCACTTACTTTGGGTTACATGGTTGTGAGTGGTGTTACTTGACAAAAGGCCTGACTTGGAAATAGTTATTATTGAGTGCCATCGTATGCCGGTATATTTTATCCCTGGCCAATTCCATGGAGGAATATTAACCCCTTCTGTCTTTATAATTTTATTCTGGCTACTCTTAGACGATTTTGTGCAGTTTAAAAAGGGCCTCGAGCTATTAACAGGTTCGAAGTATCTCTCTTAACCCTTGGGATCCGAGAGGCCTCATATGAGGCAAAACGTATTTTGGTTAGGAGTCCGGGAGGCCTCATATGAGGTAAAAAGTGCGGCTAAAAATCGCCGCTAAAATCATCATAACTCGGCAACCACACGTTGTAGCGATGTCATCTTAACGGCAGTCTACAGCCAACAAGATGTTCTACAATTTGCAAAAAACCTGATTGCTCTAGGTGATCTCAATCAGTAGCTACTGAATTATGAAGCTTGACTGTACAAAAATGGCCCCGGACACAGCGAACCGCCTCATATGAGGGCCCCCGGATCCAGAGGGTTAACCCTTTTTACTACCACAGATCCTTCTTAAGCTGCACAAATTTGTCTAAACATAGCTACAATGAAATCGAAAAAAACGTCGCCGGTAAAGGAGTTAAAGAGTCTGATAGCTGTTCTCCGTGTTGCTTTTTTTTTTTTTTTTTTTTTTTTTTTTTTTTTTTGAAAAGTTTAACCAGACAAAAGAGCTCCCATAGGGCTGGCTCCGTGCTGCATAGTCCCCTGCAACACCGACCCACCATAGTTCGTTGATACTTCTACACGACTTCTTAATTTTGATCCATTCAGTAACGATGACATCCTTTACATTTGATCCTGGCAACTATGAAGCAATTTTATTCAGCTTAGGAAGGTCATCTACTAATAAAATGGCTACAGACTATCATAATTTATCCTTTTAGCTTCCATATATCCTTTCTAAGCTTTATGAAATTGTCTAAATGTATCTTAAATCAAATGCAAAATATGTCGCCGGCACAGAAGGCGTTAACCCTTTCAGGACGAGGAAGTCAATTTAGACTTATTCTGGTTACTATTAGGCTTTCTTTAGCTTGTAATCAATCTCTAGGACTCAAAAGGGTAAGATCCTGTGTAGCGGGAAGAATTGTTTTTTCAGATGCCTATTTACTAAGAAACATTGAACAATATCTTTAACCTAACCTAACCAAAACCTAACCTAACCTAAACCTAGTATATTAGTGGACTATTTATGAATGTAACATGTAAAAATATATTGTAACATTACCAAATTATTGAGATATATGTACTGATCTCCCCGCGCTACACAAGATTATAACCTCAAAATGGCAAAGCCTATCTCAGTAAACTATCTAGATAATAGAGGACTTTCTTTAGCCCTTACAGTCCCAGGCCCGAGTATATTCGTCAGTAGATAAGTAACTCCCCAGTCCCAGGCCCGAGTATATTCGTCAGTAGAGAAGTAACTCCCCAGTCCCAGACCTGAGTATATTCGTCAGTAGAGAAGTTACTCCCCAGTCCCAGGCCCGAGTATATTCGTCAGTAGAGAAGTAACTCCCCAGTCCCAGGCCCGAGTATATTCGTCAGTAGAGAAGTAACTCCCCAGTCCCAGGCCCGAGTATATTCGTCAGTAGAGAAGTAACTCCCCAGTCCCAGGCCCGAGTATATTCGTCAGTAGAGAAGTAACTCCCCAGTCCCAGGCCCGAGTATATTCGTCAGTAGAGAAGTAACTCCCCAGTCCCAGGCCCGAGTATATTCGTCAGTAGAGAAGTAACTCCCCAGTCCCAGGCCCGAGTATATTCGTCAGTAATGTACTTTCCTTGTAACTGCCTGTACTGTTTAAGCACTGCTACACTGTTTAAGCACTGCTACCGTAATAAGACCAGCTTATATAAGGGTGACTGGGCCAGTCTTGCTCCATCTCTTGAGGTAAAAAGGTGGTCTCCTGCCATTTTTGCCACAGTGCTTGGGACTGCAGGGGCTTTTATTACTGTATCCTACGGTATGGTATGGGTTAATCACAGAACCGTCTAATGCTCGCCAGCATAAAAAGGTAAAAAGGGCGTTTTAGTGTTGAAGGGGTTATTCCCGCAAGTTCTAATTAAAACTCCACATACGTTTTACATTCCAGGTACAAATATTGGGTATGGAAGTGAACCCAATAAGTCATTAATTAATATATAATACTTAACCCTAGAACTTAACCCTATTTGGTTCAAGAGGGGGTCTTTTGGACCTTCCCTGTTTCGCTTCTTTAGTTTGGTGATTTTAAGACATTTCATCCCATTAGTTTGACGGTAAAAAGATACTTTAGATTCCATGGACACACAATACCATACATCATCTGAATTCCAGGAAAGAAAATGGAGTTTCATATTGAGTCTAGAACTTGATAATTAACATTCTTTCTCCCATTTATTCCAGGATTGCTGCTAGAGACAACTACAGTACAGGTTTCCCTCACTATGCGATACCTCGATTTATAATATTATTATAGTTTTTTTGGTGTTTGTGTTTGTGGTTTGTCTGGTCTGAGAATGCATCACCATTTAATTTTAGGGTTTGCTATATGATTTTAATATTAAAGATCGGGTTTTCAGAAACGTAAGGTCTGAGAACGCATCACCATTTACCCCATTAATTTTAGGGTTTGCTATATGATTTTAATATTAAAGATCGGGTTTTCAGGAACGTAACCCAATCGTAAATCGAGGGTGATCTGTATGTGGTATCTGAATTGGACCATAATCAATTTAACCCCTTCTGTACCGGTGATGTAGTTTATAACTTTATTTTTGCTACTATTAGACGATATTATTGAGTTTAAAAAGGGCCTCTAGCAATTTACAGGCTTCGAACTATATCACTTAACCCTCTTTACTACCACAGATCCTTCTTAAACTGCACAAAATCGTGTATATATATATAGCTAGAATATAGGTACAAAGATGTTGCGGTACAGAAGGGGTTAAACCCTAGAAGTCATAACTGCTTTATTTAAAACCTCTCCCCTATTAATTTCAACTGACTAATCTTCAGGGGCGCATGGAGGGGTTTACTTGAAAAATATTGAAATCCTGAACATTTCTGTTATCACTGTAAAATGGTCCATTCAACATCCCTTCATAAGCCTGTGAAATATTATTGATGGAAACCGTTTGGAAGGCCGTCTACTTTTACTTTTATTTTTTAAACTTTTGCAGGCACGAAATTGTGTGAATTTTGTTTCCACTCATACAAATTAGACAACATGCTGTGCACGAACAGGTCATCAAAGTCGGAAACAAGTGTGAACTAATTTCGTCCAATTTTCTAATTGCCTAATTCCAAAACTAGATACAGTATACAGGCCCTGTACAGAAAAAATTGTACGTGTACAAATTTAAGAACCACCTTTTGTGGTAAGTTGATTGAATTAAAATGTAAAACTTGCAAACTAAACAAACCAAAACTGGGACAAAGACAATATAAAGTCAAATCAACTTATCAAAATCGCTATGTGGAAACAACGCTTACTAAAATATAATTTGTGAAATAAAAGAACACAATCACACTAAAAAAAGATGAATGGGATTTTGTAGGACAAATTTTGTCTTTAGTAGTGATATTTATTATGCACTATGTTTGCCTAATTCAGAAACTTAAAAACCCATTTTCAATTGGGTGGTGCCGATTTTGATCTCGTATATTCCCCTATACGTGTGTCAAATCTCATTTAAATTGGACAAATTCTACTGACACCTTCAAGAGTAAATCCCCCATGCGCCATTTAAGGTATCCAAATTTCAGGGATGGACGACTATACACCATCTGCATACCAGGGAAGAAAATTGAGTATTGTGTCGAATCAAGAAACTCATAATTAAAACTGTACTCCCCTTTAGATTCCAGGAACGAACCTGGAGTACCTGACCATCTATATAGTGTGCGGGGTGATACAAGTGCTGTTCGCCCTCAAGACCAGCGTGCCGGTTATACTGTGGTCTGGGGCCGGCAGAAACGGCTCCACCATCGCCGTGAGTGCCAGGACCATTCACGTGGATTTGTGCCAGTGCTTTTTCCAGGCAACATATATCTGCATCTCTAACCTGGCAGCTTCTAAAATATACTTGTATAAGAATTATGTAACTTATGATAATCTATATTCAATCTAGTTATACATACCGGTACATACATAAATATTTATTCAAGAAACTCAACAACATACCTTAAATGCCTTCCAAACACAGTAAACATAATAATCGCAATGTAAATATGAGCTATACATGCATATTTTATACATACATAAATTTAAAGACCGAGTGCGATACACGAAGTGCGGTTGCAGTCTCACGTCCTAATGGCGGTGCTTCAAGCAGACCTGTTCAGAGCTGCCTCACTTGTCAGGGTTTTTCCACACGTCCAAACCATCCAAGCTTACTTTTAAGCATCTCATCACTAATATTCTTTATACCTGACCATCTCTTCACCATTCTCATATTGTTACGTTCCATTCTGTTGATATCATCTGCTTTGACAGACTACGTTTCTGAAGCATATGTCATAGCGCTTTTAAACAGAGCCATTGTGTAAATCCAACTTAACAGGGATTAACTCTATTGCCTTTTTTGTCAAGTTTTAGATCAGCAAGACTATTCCAGTCTGCCACTGATGTTGGCAACCATATGCTGTTCTAATCAACTTAACAACTTCCACTCTTTTTCTCAAGGTTGCTCTTGATTGGTTCACTTTATTTTCATAATTTATGCATATTAAAAGTTCATTATTATATGTTCTTCATAGTATTTGTTCTTCATAGTATTTGTTCTTCATAGTATTTGTTCTTCATAGTATTTGTTATTATTAAAAGTTTTTCATATATATTATTATTAAATTATTTTTTAGTTTCAAGGTCCTCTCCACAAACCCACTTCCAACCAACCATGTTCATTTATTGTCCATACCCATGGGGTGAGGAGTTACTACTGTCATCATTATCACTACAACTACAATCATCATCACTCCTGTCATCACCATCATCCCCACTATCACCATCATCCCCACTATTACATTACTACCATCACTTATAATGTCAGCTAAACTAACTTAACCTAACAAATGCTGGGCGAGTTGTTTTTGGGACGTCATCTCCAGTAACCATCTCCAATACTTTCAAATTATATAGTTAAAATGTAAAACTTGCAAACTAAACAAGCCAAAACTGGGACAAAGACAATATAAAGGCAAAATAACTGATCAATATCGCTATGTAGAAACAACGCTTACTAAAATTATAGAAGCTGCCAGACCAGAGTAGCAGAATAAAAAACGAGGGAAAAAAGAGCTTGCGTGAAACTGCCTTCAGTTAGAAAAGCTTAAGGGGCTATTACACTGGACTTATTTTCCGTCGTCCTTCCACCTTCTTCCTTGGGCCTTGGGCATGGAATCGTCATCTCCCTATCATGCAGGTTTCACGCACGTCCGTCGTCATGTACCGATATTGGCTGAACTCTTTAATCGCTTGTCGGCTTTATTTACTGCTATTTCGGCCTACTATTCAATTCAACTTTTTGCCAATCTGAACCTAGATTACCATATCCTATCTTATATCCTATACTACAGTATTATTTTATACATTATTATAACTTAAGACCTAACTTAACACATTTAAAGGACATTAATAGATTATGGATAAATTATTTGATTTCACTTTATATAATGGTATTAAAGAAAAACTAAAAAAAAAATTAATTAAAAAGAAAAAAAGAAAACATTGTAACCACGGGAGACTCGACCCCAAATTACAACCGGGACTTCCTGCAGTGAGCCACCGGATACGATAAATTATAATAGATGCAATCAAATCAGTGTAGAGCTGCTTAGTTTCAGGAAATTTAGCGGTTTGCATACATACCATACATATATACAATGGTTTAACATCGTTTTCTATTACATACATATAACGGCTCAGGTGTGGTTGGCGTTCCGCAGTTAGAATATAATACAATAAAGTCCCGCCACAACACTACCCCATTATGTCATCACTTTGGCTGATGTTGGCATAGTGCTAACCGGGCTGTAGCAAGACTCAACCAAGTCCAATTGCAGCACCCGCACCTGCAGTATCTGCAAACACTACCAGCCTTAACAGTTCTACAAGACAGTACCATACCAAGACTCTACTGTACATTAGGCAACTTGGACTTTAGAACAATAAAATCTTGCCACAACACTGCCCCACCATGTAAACACTGTGGCCGACTCTGGTGTGGCGCCAAACAGCACTCGGGTAAGACTATTATAGTTGCCTGTGGCACCTATCCGCGACCCACCAGCCTCTGCAGTGCCATACCAAGACAGTGCCAATAGCAAGGCCTTACTATGTAGTTGTTGTTGTTGTTGTTGTTGTTGTTCCCCAAGCTGCCTGGCCGAACAGCCCCAAGGCCCCAAGTAAGGCCAAGGCCATAAACGAGCGCCCCCACAGAACCCTCCCTGCCGACCACAATAAAGCCTGGGTGACCGAAGCCACTCCATGGCGGGGAGCTGAGAGGGTGCGTAAACGCCCGGGAAACCAAAGCCCCACCCAGGGCCCTGTGCCCCTCAGCAATTATGAAGAGAAAGTTGAGGGGCAAAGGAATAGTGACGCTTTAGCTTCCAATCTTGGTAGATTGGGAGGTCAATCCACGGAAGAGACGCCGTCACTTGAGATCTAGAAAATATATAAGTAAAAGGAACAGTCAGAGTAAGCTATGGGTATGGCAGAGATCGCTCAGGTCTCGCTCTGATAGACCAGCCCATCGCCCATGTAGTAATGGCTGTTGGTCCACAAGTCTACCGCCATCCCCCCTATTAGTTGCATTGTACGACAAGCAGTAGGATGTGTGGGGCATATTCTTTTTTTCCTCCACCATAAGATGAAAGCCCTCTTACTTAATCAATTTCCGTTTTGATATCATTACTGTAGTTCAGAATTCAGTTGTAATTATTGTATTGAAAATTAAAATGGTCATTTGAGATTAGTACTGTATTACCACAGTTGTCCGGTGTACTTGGGTGACCTTCGACCACGAACCGGGATATGAACGACCTTGCAATTCGTGGATTTGATGAAGGACGATGGAAATAATGCCAGTGTGATAGTTCCTTTACAGTGCCTTGTCCTGGGAGTATGTGGGTCGCTGTATTGGAGATCCTATAGTAAAAGAGAGAGGTCATCTATTTCCTTGGATGCCTATTTGGTGCCTCAATTGACTACTTGCGAGTTTCAGGCTATAAAGAAGTTGGAGTTGTAGACATCAATATTTAGCAGAATAACCAGCTATAATACGGTTTTAGTAATTTTATAAATACATAAAACCAAATTCAACATACTATTTATCCATCAGAAACCTACATAATTACTGTATTTGTGTTTAATATCGATGTTTACAGGCCGAACTTTCTTATAGCCTGAAACTCGCAAGTGGTCAATTAGCTAAGAATGGGGTAATATTTTTCTTTGGATCATGTAGACTGTTTATCCAATACCAAACTTTAAGTCCTTGTACGGTGGCACTAATAAGTCATGTCTCAGCTGTCATTACATTTGGCTCGCTTTGTGCTGTATTAATGTCTGTCAGATGTTGAATAGGGTGGGTAAGTGTAGGAACATGGTTGTATATCTCACTCAAAAAGAAGAAATTGTGTGTAAATATTGCTGATGCCTATTATTGATCAAAATATTATTGGTGCCGAGAGATCATTTATTAGGCCGACTGTACAGTACCAATCTCTGTCACTATAGGATCTCTATTGGTGGAAGCTGACACTGTATGAATATATATATGTCTAGCATATTATGTTCAACAATAGTTTTTGTTAGTTTACACGGTGTAGCCTATGTAAATTCTCTCTCTCTCTCTCTCTATCTCTATCTCTCTCTCTCTCTCTCTCTCTCTCTCTCTCTCTCTCTCTCTCTGCACAACGTAAATGGTCTGTGTAATGATAATTATGGGGAAATTCACTCTCTTTATTCTTTTTCCAGTATATTATTCTTTCATCTTTTCCTGGATTCTGTTCCAGGTGCTTCTGCTTCAGTTCATCCTACAAGATTATTATTTATTTATTTATTTATTTATTTTTTTTATTTTTTTTTATTTTTTTTTTAGTCCTGTTTCACCATGCTTGAAAAAAAAGCATACATACGCTCCTCTTTATCTGATATCCACGGAATTTTCAATACTTTGGATACATGAGAATTTCAGATTGGATCCAGAAATCTTTGGTTTAATGATTCTTAATTAATATGGTCGCATGTATTCTGTATTGTAATAAGAATACCTTTGGTCTTTAGTTAACAATTTCTGAAATAGTTTTGTTCGGGTATTTCAGATGAATTATGCATATCTTTTGGTTAATTGAATTGCGAAATACTGTAACAGGACCGTACTGACTACTTGCGAGTTTTAGGCTATAAGGAAGTTGGAGCTGTAGACAATGATATTTAGCAGAATTATCAGCTAAAATATGGTTGTAGTAGATATATAAATACACAAACATAAATTCATCTAACTTTCTAGACATCATAACCTCATAATTTATGAATTTGTGTATCTCTGCTAAATATTGCTGTTAACCCACTGAGCCCCAGCGACGCAGCGTTTGCGTCAGCAATGTATGTAAAGCTAAACCCCAGCGACTCACCGTTTGCGTCAGTGTCACTCCGGTCCCTATTACTCCGGTCCTATGGCACCTAGAGGGCTCAGATTTGTATGGGAACTGTGTAAGTATCCCACGCACCCATGCCGATGGTTGAAAACTCTCAAAGTCCAACCGCGTGAGCGTGCAAAAACTTTTTTTTTTTGGAAATTGACTTAAATTTTTTACTCTTGTAAAATCCGTTTTCGGGGGCTCTGTAGGACCATTTTTTTAGCTTTTTGATCGGTTTTTCGTGGTTTTTCCTTCATTCCTAACCCATTCGCTATTGTTTCTGGAATAAAAACAAAAATTCAGAATCAGCCGGTCCTGGGTGGTACATTTATAAATATTTAGCTGGTACTCAGCGGGTTAATGGCTCCAACTTCCTTATAGACAGAAACTGGCAAGTGATCATATTTGGACAACATAGAGTTTCAGATAACCGGAATACAGATCAACAAGTTTCTGTATTTTACTTTGCTGGTTAATCATTTAAGGGGGCCCAGCTAGTTTATTATTCTCTCTCTTCCTCTCTCTCTCTGGGTTGTATCCATTCGGCCTACTGTTTAAAGACGTTTATCTCCATTCAGCTGTTGATTTTTTCCTGGCGAGCAGTAGCCAGCCAGCATTTTTTTTTATTTTTTATTTTTTATTTTTTTTAAGCAGGTTAAATTTGTACAATTTTCGATAGAAAAATAATAGAAAAATATCTTATTTCTACATACAATGCTGGGTCGCTGTCGCTCGCCAGGAAGAAATTGACACCTGGATGGGGATAAACGTCTTAAAACAGTAGGCTGAATGGGCCCGAATGGATACAAGCCAGAAAAAGAGAGAAAGGGAGAGAAAAAAAGCAGGTCACCCCCCCTTAAATAAGTTTTCACCAGGGTGTCGGACCAGGACAATTTGGTGATAAAACTGCGATGAATATGGGAAGGAAAACAAGAAAAATTACAAGAAATTACATTATTTTGTATTTTATAACTTCAACAGACATTATTTGAACTGTAAAGCATAATTTTAACTTTCCTAATCTAATAATAATATAACTAAATACAATAAAGGGACTCTGTTTTAGACTGGTTTTGAATAGTCTCTCGTTTGATACCCTGGCTTTCACATTCTCTTTCAGTTGCCGTACCTGGGAATCAGTATAAAGTACGTTATTGTTCACGGCATACTGCTGTTCCAAATGTGCTTGGGTTATTCGTACATGCACGGAATTCCAACCTCGGGCGCAGGGAAGAACGGCTCCACTGTGGCCGTGAGTTTAGGTCCACAATGCCTACAGCTTACAGTAGTAGCTATGCCCTGATAAAAGTCCATGATTGTTATGATAGCTGCGTACAGTAAAACCTTGCCCATCCAGACTAATTGGGGGAGAACCCTGTCTGGATCTGCCAAAAGTCCGGACATATATTCAGCCATCCAGACAAATCTGGATGGCTGACATACAAGTCTGGATATCTAACACTGGATGTAATTATAATTTAATACTTGCAAAATAAACAAACCAAAACTGGGACGATACAAGATAAATGCAAAAGAACTAACCAAAATCGCTATGTGGAAATAACGCTTAATAAAATAAAATTTTGAAATTTAAGAACACAATCCACCACATAGGGTGTACACAACTACATGAGCAAGTCAATTTGGTTCCCAAGCAAACTGATCGCACATATAACCATGCACCATCGTCATGTTCAAGGAATTAGTCAATTTGGGAAGTCCAGGACGTTCTGGTAAATTTGTGTAATTTGTATAATATGTGTGGAAACTTGTATTTGTCTTGTTCGTTTCCGGATTGACTTATATTTTTCCTAAGTCATCCAGACAAGTCTGGTTGGCTGAAACATGAGTCTAGATCGAAATGCCTGTCTGGATCTCTTGGGTTTCCGGATCTGAGAACACCGGATGGGAGGGGTTCTACTGTATTGTAGCTTATAATAAAATGGTGCTGTTGTAAAAGCAAAGTAAAATGCAAAACTATATTGTATCATAGTTAACTCTTTCAGTATTTTGAGGACGCATATTTACACTTTGTTCTGGCTATCGTTGAATGATTTTATGCAATTTAGGATGGATCTTTTGGAGTGGATGGGGTAAAAACGATTTCAATCGACTAGCTCCCACAAGTTCTTTCTAAACTGAATAACATCATTTAATAATAGCCAGAATAATCTGTCAAAGTGTGTTATAGTCCTTTTAATAATAATATACTGTAGCTAACAATAAAGAGTAATTGGTCCCTGATTTACTTGCTAATACGAACTATGGTATGAACAAAAGTGACAGTAAATGGGAGGAGATATGACGGAATTAACCCCTTCTGTACCGGCGACGTCTTTTAAAGTTTATTCTATCTGTATTTAAACTATTTTGTGCAGCTTATTAAGGATCTGTGGTAGTAAAAATGGTTCAGTGAGTTCGTTGGAAGCCTGTTAACTGTTGGAGGCCCTATTTAAACTGAATACAATCGTCTAATAGTAGCAAGAATAAAATTGAAAAGACGTCTGCGGTACAGAAGGAATGAACACTTCAGGGGATCATTCAATCGTATGTCCTCCCACTTGCAGACCAATTTGACTTATTCGTTGGTTAGTAAACCCGGGCCCAATATTATAAAAGTATCATATAATACAAGGCTATTAGTAGTTATCGATGCGTTTTGTAAGCTTCGTAGAAAACAATGAAGAGTGGTTTTGTAATATCAAAGAACAATTGAAGGTAGCATGAGTGGTTTTGTAATAAATATCCAAGCATAATTGAAGGTAGCATATTGTAGGTAATGATAAAGATTGATTTTGTATTATGAAAGTACAATTAAATTACTATTGTTGCTAATAACACGAGGAGTGCGTAATTGCTAATAATACAGGGATATTGTTTTATGAAATTTCTGCTGGTAATGGAAGCATACTGTAGTAATACATTAGCGTTGCTTTGCCGCCATTCCCTCCTCCATATAACAGTTTTGATTAGTGACTATAATTTCCTACCAGAAGCATTGGAAGTTGCGAGTGTTTACAAGTCAAAGTCGTATTGAAGGCAAACTTGCAGACGCGATGTGATTCTCGCGGTAAAATTACTTCTCTTCATCACATTGCAGACGAATAACTTTATGACATATTATTTATACCGGTTAGGCCATTTCATTGCGGAAATATTAATGGTTAAATAATTTATATTATTATTGATAATAATAATTATTATAATCTGGTCTTTAGTTTATCGAAAATGCCATTTCTTTCGTGGGAATTTGGTTTACTAGCGCTCGGAATGCATTACACCACATTCAAGAGAAATGTGGCATTGTTCATATACAGCGTATTCTGAAACCATGGAAATGGCAGAAGCTAGAGCCTGTAATAATTTGTCACTGTCCTACTCACAAGATCATAACTTTTCTGATAAATCGCCACGTACAGTAATTGTCTTCACAATCTCGGTACAGTGATGATCAAAAATAGATAGAAGGACCTTATTATGTGTTTCAGTTAGTTCATCAGACGAAAGGACAGGAGTTGACGGAGTTCAAGAGCTGGTCCACTGAATGACAGATTGGATCCTGGTCAATGCTCTCATAGTTTCTGAACCTAATTTCCTTTTTATAGGAGGGTAAACTGGGGATGTAAGAACACAAAAGAAATGCGGCAAATTTGCGCGAAAGTTCAAAGTCTTACCAGTGTACTTCTTGTAGCAAAATATCCTTGGAATCACAGTATCAAAGTATAAAATGTATGATCCCCAAGAGGGTGGCCATAAATATATTACCTTCATGCTCCTTTATCATCCATCACCTGGCGCCCCTTCTACCCAACACAACTTTGATTACTATGCCTCTTAACTCAAACTCTCCACCTCACTCTTTTTGAAGAATTAAAGTTATAATGTAAAACTTGCAAAATAAACAAACCAAAAATTAGACGAACACAGTAAAAAGACAAAACAACTTATCAAAATCGCTATGTACCGGGTATCTGTTAATTTTCATTTCCACTGTGACACATTATTTGTAAATCTTGTTATTGCTCAATAATTTATATCATAAATCCTACATGATAACTTGTACCATATACCAGACTCTTATAGAAGTACAGTAGCCTACATAATTATAGTACCGTACATACTGTACAGTACTTAAATTTTAAGACCAAGAGTTCCACGCAGGTTGCTGTTTCAGTCTCGTTCCAGGCAGCGCTGTTCAGAGCTGCCTCACTTGTCAGGTTTTTAAAATAGAGACCAGTGCGTATAGTCTAAAGCCGGAGTCACACGAGCCTTTTTTTCGAGCAATTTTTACGGGCAATTATGGTCTGGAAGCTTCAAAAATTACACTTTATCAGAATTCGGCTGCCTAACATAATCTACCTTCAGTCTAGTTACCGATACCAGTGCAAAAAAGTCCCAAAATAAAACAAGAAAAAATTGCTCATGGAAAATTGATGGAAAAATCGCTCGTGTGACAGCGGCTTAATACCACATCTTTCTAGGTCTACCTCTTGGTGCAGCTCCCTCCATATTCACGGAGTTCTATCTTTTCACCCAGTTTAATTTCACCAATCCTCTCTACAAGTCACCAACGAAACTGCTCTTGTGACTTAAGCTTTAGTTACTTGAAATTAGGGTTGGGTGTGAGAGGGATCTGCCTTGTGTGGGCCGATCAGCTTTCTGCAGGCTCCCATTTTCTTATGTTCTCATATTCTTATGTTCTCATATTCTTATTCTGCTTCTTTTGTGTTATTTGCCTGGCTTTGTTGTAGTAGTAGTAGTAGTTGTTATTTTTCCCTAGGCTGCTTGGCTTTGTTGTGTTGCTTGCTTGCCTGAGTATTATTGCACTATATTGCATGTTTGGTTCCTTTCAAGACATTATCACTCACTATTTTTCTGGGTACATTTAATATGCAACTCTATTGTGCAAATAATTCTGGGGCACTTCATTAATTGGTCTTGATAGCGTAATGCATAAATGCGCGGAATTTCGGTGTGAGTATCCTAGGTTCGAGTCCTTGGAGTGCCACATGTATTTGTTGATTTCATTAATTGAATTTAGCAGTGAAGTTGGTTGGTGAAAAAATATAATAATCAATAATGTTCAAGCTCGGCCAAGTCGGCCACCCCCATAACAAACAAATATAAAAAATGGAAAACTGGGGTAAGTGCCAGTGTATATACATAACCAATAATATAATATAAGAGATTGTTTAATTGTTTTTTACTTGCAAACTGATGGTAGATTATTATGGGTTATCTAAATCTACCAGACCCGAGTTGCTGAAATTAAAACTTGCCTGGAAATGTAGTTGTGTGGTTTTGCCTCGACAGGATTTTGGGAGCACTAGCATGTTGAAAAGATGTACTGTAGTACAGTACCATAGATTTGATAAGAGTGCATGACTAAGTTTGTGATATATACATATAATCTAAACTTTGATTCAGTTTTTGTAATATTTTTATTGACTGTGGTTAGAAAGTATAATTCAGAATAGAGAATAATTGAATGAATGTATGCAAATTATATGAATATTAGTGTAAAGAATTACAGTACTGTACTGTATATTAATATTAATAACTTAGTCAACACCCTACAAAGCCCTTTATAAGTTGGGATACAAAATATGTATACTCAGCCCAGTCCACATTTTTTTTTTTTTTTTTTTTTTTTTTTTTTTTTAAAGAGACTGAGGTGGCAGGGCAAAGAGGAAGAGGCAGACTGAGAGTGAGGTGGAATGAAGGAGTTGAGAGGTCTATGAGTGAAAGTGGTGTTCGATGATGATGATGCAGTTTTTACCACCATGCACTCCCTGCTTATTAAGAGCTGGGCTAGGGTGGATTCCCTGATGATCAGGGACTTCAGTGAACAGTTGCCACAGATTGCTAGACTGTACTGTCCACGAACAGCACTGGCGTCTGCCAATAACACGCACTGGCTGGCCCCAGACTCGAACTGCCGACCTCACGGTATGCAGGCAAGTGCTCTACCAACCGCGCTACGGCCTGATGAGAAGATGAACACTGACTGACAAGACAGAGGTCCATGAAGGACATTTATTCATGGCCACCCCCTCAAGGATCTGGTTATAGACAGATACAGTAGATAGAAAAGGAGGTTTGTCTGGATTGACTATGAAAGAAGCAATAGAGATTCAAGATGTTTTAATAGATATTGTGTTTAATGAAGAATTAAGATATCCTATAAAATTAAATGTGAGGGTGTAATGGTTTGAGTTGTGTTATTGCCAATTGTAAGATAATGGTTTATTTATTTATTTTTTATTTTTTATAAAAGTATTCTAGAAGAAGGATTGACTATATAGAGAATATGTGTGCCAAAGCGTTGACCCTAAGCATCCCGTCTCCCAGGGTACGAGCGTGTTATCCCCGGTGGTGCCCTTACTGTACATCCTGGTGCCGGCCGTGCTAATCGCCTGGAAGTCCCCCGATGATCTCTACCTACAGATCCCCACCATATACCTCCTGACGTTCGGCTGTGTCTCTGCCCGGGTCACTAACAGACTGGTGGTAAGTACAGTACAGTACTTGTAAAAAGGAGTAGCACTGTATTAAGGGGAGACTGACCGTTTGTTTGGTCTATTAATTCATTTATTCATATATCTTTTTAGTTTCCTCCCTAGACCTCCATCAAGCTTAGAAAAACACCCCCTAGACCCCCCTTCAAGATAAATTTGTACATTTTTCGGTAGAAAAAAATTCTGGCCAAAGGCCGGTTCCTCTTAAAATTGAAGGCTCGCTAGGTAAAAATCGACACCTAATTGGCTTGAAAGGTCTTAAAATTGACAACGAAATGGGGCGAAAGGTGTTAAAATCGCCAAACTAATGAGCCGAACGTTTTATAATCTCAAAACTAGTGGGGGCTAAACATTAGGGAGAAGGGGGTCCAGAAAAACGGTCCGCCTCCCCATAACACCATTTTGTTTATACTGTACTGTATTAACCCATTCAATACCGGTGACGACATTTCCACTATATTCTGGTAACTATATGACTATTTTATTCAGTTTAGGAAGGACATCTATCAAGAGAAATGCTACAAACTATCTCAATTAATCCATTTAGCTACCATATATCTCTCCTAAGCTTCATACAATTGTCTTAATCTATTTTTTATTAATTTCACCACAACACCAAACACCTCCAATGAAATTAATGAAAGCACATATGTGATCCACCAGGATTCGAACCCGGGTTATCACACACAGATTTTTAGACACCTTAACCATTACACCACCAAGACGGTACTGTAAGGGTTAAAATGAACTCTGTAAAGTTGGTAGAATGAAGAAAAACACCATATGAGGAGTATAAGGAGGAGCACTTGTTGACAGCATCTCACAGATACCGGTACATTCTTCAGGTCACTGGAGAAGCTATCTGCAAAACATTGTCAATAAAGTGTTCCTCCTCATATGGTGTTTTTATTCATTTTGCTTATAGATTTTTCATGGCAATCAAGAAACTACAATGAGCATTATACTACTGTACAGTCGCGCTAATAAGTCATACCCAGCTGTCATTACATTTGGCTTGCTCTGTACTGTATTATGTCTGTCAGATGTTGAATAGGGTGAGTAAGTGTAGGAACATGTTTGTATATTTCACTTGATATGAAGAAATGAAACTTAGATATTACTGATACAAATTATTGATCAAAATATACTTGGTGCCGAGACATTACTGATTAGCGCGACTGTACATCATACCTACATAAACTACACTATACATACGCTACACTATTAATTTGTTTTCCTCGGCCAGGTTGCCCACATGACCAAGAGTGAGATGGCGTACAGTGATGCCTCGTTGATGGGTCCCGGGGCGCTCTTCCTCAACCAATACTTCAACTGCCCCATCCCAGAGAAAATGCTACTTTATATAGTTTGTGTAAGTAATAAGAGGAGCTAGTTTTAATGTATTCTTGTTAGCATTAGAGGATTTTGGCTCTCTCTTGAGTCGGCCACCCCAAAAAAAGTGAGGATTGGGCCTGAGTATATAGATAGATAGATTAGGGGATTTTAGACAAGCTTCTCAGTGAAAATGCTACTTTATATAGTGTGTGCTAGTAATTAAAAGAGCTAGTTTTAATGTAGTCTTGTTATCATTAGAGGATTTTAGACAAGCTTCCCAGTGGAAATGTTACTTTATATACCGGTACTTTAGTTTGTCCAAGTAATAACAGCAGGGCTTTACTTACATTGGTTAGCTATATATATTTTTTCTGAGTAGTAATAGAGGATTATAGACAAGCTTCCTAGAGAAAATGCTACTGTATATTGTCTGAAAAAAATAATATATACATATTTTTTTTTTTTTTTCTAGTTAGCATTAGAGGATTTTAGACAAATTTCCGAGAAAATATGCTACTTTTTATAGTTTATGTAAGTAATAACACCAAGATTTTTTTTTTTTATTCTGGTGAATCTGGTTATCATTTGAAAATTTTAGACAAGCTTCCCAGAGAAAATGTTACCCTACCCGGTATATTATTTATTTCATAAATTTTATTTTAGTAAGCGTTGTTTCCACATAGCGATTTTGATAAGTTAATTTGACTTTATATTGTCTTTGTCCCAGTTTTGGTTTGTTTAGTTTGCAAGTTTTACATTTTAATATTACAGCAGGGTGTCATTGTAGTTGTTGTTGTTGATGTAATTCCCCAGACTATCTGGTCGAACAGTCCTGAGTCTGGTAGGCCGAAGCCATCCAGATGCTCGGACCCCCGAAGGGGCCAGGGTGATATGAGAAGCAAAACACCATATTATTTTTATTATTACTGTATTATGTGAACGTGATATTTGGTAGGATATTATATATTTATTAGTTACAGAGATACAGTAGGTATAAACCTAATCATATTTTCACCAAATATGCCTGAGTGGGGCGATTGGCACATAAATACAAACCCTGGAGTGTAAGAGTTAAGGGGGGGTCATCGGCTTTTTTTTTTTATCTAATCTCTCCTTTTCTCTTTCCCTGGCTTGTATCCATTCGGCCCCATTCAGCCAACTGTTTTAAGACGTTTATCCCCATTCAGGTGTCGATATCTTCCTGGCAAGCGATAGCAAGTCAGCATTGTATGGAGAAATCCGGCTTTGCCGGAGAAATTTTTCTATCGAGAAATGTACAAATTTAGCTTGCTGTCAAAACAAAAATATATATATGGTGGCTCGCTGGATAGGGTTAAGCGTCTTAAAACAGTAGGCTGAATGGGGCCGAATGGATACAAGCCAAAGAGAGAGGGAGAGAAAGAGAAGACAAGCGAGGTGGGCTCCCTTAAGTGGTATCAACGTTTTAAAGCTTTCGCCAATGCCTCCGACTAAACAATGATTCCCTCCTGCAGGTATACGTGATATACGACGTAATCAAATACTGCAGGGAAGTATGTCTGGAGATTTGTCACCACCTCAACATTAAACTCTTCACCATTGTCCCCAAACTGCCGGCCGGGACCAGACACGAGAAGAACGGCAACTCCACCAAATATATGACGCGCAGCAAGAGTAAAGTCACTGCCAACTGAGTGTGTGCGCGTTGTGGATGTATGTGAGCGTGTGTGTGTGTGTGTGTGTGTGTGTGTGTTTAGTCATGTCTGTTGTCCGTAGTCTTAAGCAAAAGAGAGGTTTCCCGTTCCCCTTTATGAAATTTTGTAAGTCTTAGATAATTCCTCACTTTATGTTGGTACAGAAAAAAAAAAAATCTTTCCGAGCCTGCAGATCTGGAACCTCAAGGCTTTCAGACTCAGTACAGTAGTTCCTCACCTAATGTTCCTGATTAACAAGACTTTAACCCGTGAACTGCTAGAACCTGTTCAAAATAAAAGGTAAAGTTGAGGGAAGGTGGGGTATAAATATATTATTGGTCATACAGGCATTCCTCACCGATAGTTCCCTCATTTGTAGTTGCTAAATTATTAAATTTTTCATTTATTAGGACACAAAAGTCACTTGTTAATAATGGTTTATCAAGAAGTTGTAAATTAGAAAAAAAAAAAAAAAAAAAAAAAATATATATATATAATTATATGCTTCACTTAAGTAGTTTAATTTAACCCCTACTGTACCATAGGGTAGTACCATAAAAGTCCCCTCCAGTCCCAAGTAATGTGGCCAAAATGGCAAGATATAACAACCTCCCCCCTCAAAAGATGGAGGAATACTGCCTCTCCCAGTTTGTAGAGGCTTGGATATAAGCTGCCTGATACTGGCAGTTACAAGGATCGTATATTACTGATGGCTCTCTGCCGTAGCTGGGACTGGACGGGTTAAAGTCTCAATATCCAGGAACCATAACTACAACTTTAAGTGAGGCATTACTGTACTGTATTTATATAGCTTTTGTTCACTACTGTATAGGGAAGCTAACACATCTCCCACGTCTTGAAAACATATTCTTGATAAACGAAACTTTCAGTAAAGCAAATTCCTCCCCAAATTTTCTTGTAAATATGCACCATTTTTTAATCATTCACAAATTAATAAAGAAACATGACAATTTTTAAGTTGGTTTTCCACAATTAACCCGTTCAGTACCGGTGACGTATTTTGTGATTGATTTCAGTTACATTTAGACATTTGTTCAGCTTATGAAGGATATATAGTTAAAAGGAATAATTGAGATTGTTTGTAGGCTTTTAATGGGTAGACGTCCTGCTTAAACTGGATAAAATTGTCTAATAATAGCCAGAAAAAAGTTAAAAGGACGTCGCCGATACGGAAGGGGTTAATGAACTATGTAGAAATGAAACTACCGGTACCTAAAATAAGGAGACTTTAAGTGATGACCATGACAACAATTTTGGTTGAAGTGGTGAGGGTAAATATAATATGTTAAGTTATTATTTCTTTCATCACTAGGGTGGAGTGACCAATTATACACTGTTGTCCAGTTGACTACTGTACCTTTTATTTTTTTATTTTTTTTTCTTTCTTCTTCCAACTACTCCCTCTCGGGCATAGGCTGATAGCCTTTACACTCTACCGCTGAACACGGTGAGGCCCGTGAGGTCTTGCTCCAGTCTAGGGAGTGAGACATGCGAAGCTTCACGGCTCGAAGCAACTCCATCTCTGAAGCCGACTCGCCTCTGTGCTTCACAGTCTCATCCCCCCAGACTCGGACCCTCACTCTCAGAACGCCACCTATTGAGCAATTAACTCACTAGGCATTGCCCCTTTGTAGCATATTTTTGAATATGGGAATATTCATACAATGCTATTTAATCAGGGAACAATGAGGATATTCTTTTGGCATTTCGGAGTGCTGTGGTAATGCACTGATACTAGGTACAGCACAAATTCCATCCCAATAATATCTTCCCATTGACATATTGGGATTCGAACCCGGGTCCATTGGATTACCAGTCCAGTGGCAAGACCACTCCGCCACACCTCCCCTACTGTACATGTCACTTGCCAGTTTCGGGCTATAATGATGTTGAATCGTTAACATGATTCTGTATGTATGTATGTATATACCTGTACATAGAGGCACATATCCCATAGCTGCGTGGTGGCCGACTCGAGACAGAGTCCGAACAGGGACAACGCAACACAACATAAAAAACAAAATATAAATTCACACACATCTAGGTCGCCCAGGAGAAGACTCAGAGACCAAGGATCACTAGGGGCCTCCCAGAGAGGTTCTGGTCTTAGCAGGCATGATACTGTATTTGGAAGAATTAAAGCGTTATGCAAGTTAGTGATGGATAGAAAGATTGCTGTATGATGGCGCTAATGAGTCATGTCTCAGCTGTCATTACATTTGGCTCGCTCTGAGCAGTATTAATGTCCGACAGATGTTGAACAGGGTGGGTAAATGTATATGTTTGTATATCTCACTCAAAAAGAAGAAATCATGTGTAAATATTGCTGATACCAATTATTGATCTAAATATACTTGGTACCGAGACATCACTCATTAGTCAGACTGTACAGTATTTGGTTTTATGTATTTCTATATGCACTTGAACCGTAGTTTAGCTGGTAATGCTGCTAAATATGGATATCTACAGCTCCAACTTCCTTATAACCTGAAATTTAAGTGGTCAATAATTACGCAATAGCAATAAAAAGATACAATGCCCATAAATATTGAGCCCAATTAGACTAATTAATTTAGTGTCAAAATACACCATAATTCTCATACATTTTGAAACTAGATTTATTGATCTAACTCAAATAATTTTTTGTGGGTAATATTTTGATTAACATTGTGTACTGTGAACTGGGGTGAATTCGGATATTTTTTTAGGTGTTATATACTTCATAACTCCGCGTAGAAGCGTCTGTTAGTTGTTATGTGTGCGATTAGTTTGCTTGGGAAACAGATTAACTTGCTCATGTAGTAATGTACACCCTATGTGGCGGATTGTGTTCTTTTATTTATAAATTATTATTTTACTTAAGCGTTGTTTCCACATAGCTATTTTGATTAGTTGTTTTGTCTTTTTACTGTGTTCGTTAAGTTTTGGTTTGTTTATTTTGCAAGTTTTACATAATTATTTGTATGAAAGATATTAAGTAACACCCCGTTCTTAACCTTAATCATCCATTACAAACCCCAATGTACTTGAATAAACTAATGAAAGCATATGGTCCTCCCGGGATTCGAACTCGGGACACCACACCCAGAACATAAGCATCTAAACCATTACACCACCAACACAGTTAAAGGTTGAGTACACAATCACTATTAATATCCATTTTCGAATTTTGGATATCAATCTAATCATGTACTCTGACCCAACTGCATTATGGAAAGCCTAATGTTTTAGTGAGAGGAAAGAACAATGAAGATCAAGATTAATATACAAGATTAATACTTTTTACCAATAAAATGTCCGATTTCACCCCATTTCACTGCACTGATAGAACCTTACGTTCTATAAGGAAGTTGGAGCTGTAGACATCGATATTTAACAGAATTCTCGTGCTAAAGTGTGATTGTAGTACATACAAGCAAATTCGACATACTTTTTATCCATCAGAAACTTGCATTATTATTGCATTTCTATAAAAATTATCGATGTTCACGGCTCCAACTTCCCTATAGCCTGAAACTCGCAAGTGGTCAATTGGCTAGTCTCTCCTACCTCTTTTGAACAATAGCCAGTTTGTTTAACAGCATATAAATGCAAAGTTTTCATTATTAGCAACATATTTAGCTTTCTGACGGTTAATTGAGATCATTTTAACCAATTGATTGCTAAAGGTTTTTTGTTACATTGATTTAAGCTATTTGTGTTTGTTTTTTTTTGGTTTTCGAGCACCAGTGAATTCTGCAGAAAAATTGGCGCTTGTGAGAAATAAGTAACATGCTTATTATTATTATTATTATTATTATTATTATTATTATTATTATTATATATAATTCTAAAGTTCAATAAATTTGGCTACTTTGAGAGCTACAACCTACTGTACACTAGCAGACTAAAATCATTTTATGCCAAGCAGTTTCAATGGCAGCTGTCATGGAAACTGTTTAGAATAAATAATTTTTCTCTCCTAGTGTTTGGTTTATCTCTTAAATAAAGGCAAATTTATTGGGTTTTAAGAATTATCAGTAGCAATTAATCGGGTCAAAATGTTCTCAATTAACCGTCTGACTTCTATGAATCCGTTATAAAGGGAATAAGATAGTCTATAGTCGGTTGCCATGATCATAACAGTCTGATAATTATACATACAAGTTTTAAGACCATTTTGTCCACAGAGAACGTGGTTTCACTCTTATGTCCTAAATGGCGGAATTCCAGGCGACCCTGTTTTGGGCTGCCTCTGTTGTCTATGTAGCTATCTATATTTTATTAATTTCACCACACCACCAAACGCCTCCAATGAAATTAATGAAAGCATATACCGGTATGTGATCCGCCGGGATTCGAACCCGGGTTATCACACACAGATTTTTAGACACCTTAACCATTACACCACCAAGACGCCTTAATTCCTGAAGGAGTGGCCACGAATGAATTGCTTCCATGCATCTCTGTCCCATGTCAGCTGGCACCCCTCCTCCTACCCAACATGTATTTGTTAATTTCATTAATTGAGTTTAGAAGTAAAGTTGGTTGGTGAAAAAATATGAATATACAGTACCTCTCAACTCCATCCTTCCGCCTCACTCTCTTAGTCATTCTCTTATATCTGAGTGGACCCCCCCCCCCCCCTACCTCCCTCTCTCCCTCCCCCCCCCCCTCTCTCTCTCTCTCTCTCTCTCTCTCTCTCTCTCTCTCTCTCTCTCTCTCTCTCTCTCTCTCTCTCTCTCTCTCTCTCTCTCTCTCTCTCTCTCTCTCTCTCTCTCTCTCTCTCTCTCTCTCTCTCTCTCTCTCTCTCTCTCTCTCCTCTCTCTCTCTCTCTCTCTCTCTCTCTCTCTCTCTCTCTCTCTCCTCTCTCTCTCTCTCTCTCCTCCTCCTCTCTCTCTCTCTCTCTCCCCCCCCCCCCACCGGGTATCCTGGGCACACTGTACATTCACTCCATGCCTCTTCAACGTTTCCACAATCTCGCCCGTTCTTCCTCTCATTGTGCCTACATTCACTTTTCCGAGTCTGAACTTTTGGGGTATCCGAGGTACTGTAGTGTCCTTTTGCTATGTTGTTTTTTACAGACTTACAGTTAGTGTTGGTTGGTTTTGTCATGTTCTGTTTAAATTTCCAGCATTGGAGGTCACCGTCCCCACAGGGGCCAGGTGTCCAGGTCATTGTCACCCAGAGGCCATCCCATTAGCCCTCTGCGGCGCATTTATGCCTGTTATATTTTATGTTTGTGTATACAGTATATA
The DNA here is from genome assembly GCA_032716605.1 of Paralithodes platypus. NCBI lineage: Eukaryota > Metazoa > Arthropoda > Malacostraca > Decapoda > Lithodidae > Paralithodes > Paralithodes platypus. Next base: position 44,233,800 of record CM064505.1, read on the forward strand.
TGCACTTAAGATATTTTAATCAAAGTTAGTCTTCTAAAAATAGTTTTCTTTCAAACCACCATTGAAGAAAACTGAAGAGGCTAGGGGTAACCAAATTATAATGTTCAAGGTGCATCTGGGGTAATTTAAGGTTGGAAATATGCTGCAAACCATGCAAATTGCGTACCGAGCCTCGGGGTTAGTTTGGTTTTTACTCCACTGATTGCTGAAGGCTATTGATAAGCCCAATAAAATCATATAGTGTTCGCCAGAATAACATAAAAATGGCGCCAATGTACTGAGAGATATTAAGACTACAGCCATGTGTGTTTGTGTAAACAGAGAGGTAGTGAGGAAATATTATCTAATATTTAAGCATAGAAAAACTTATTATGTAGGGAAGTTAATAATATTGTTATTATTAATAATACTGTATTATTGTTTGTATTTTGACTATGTTTCCATGTCATTAGGGTAGACTAGCCAGTTTGTATGCGGTGATACAATTAGTATGACAACATTTATTAAATAACTACTACAAATTAATTAGTCATACATGCGTACTGTACATACAGTACATAAATAAATACATAAATTTAAAGACCGCACAAGGTGCGGTTTCAGTCTCAAGTCCTAATGGCAGCGTTCCAGGCAGCCCTGTTCAGAGCTGCCTCACCTGTCAAGTTTTAACATTTGTGATCAGAGCGTATAGTCTGAATGTCTGACAACACGTCTTTTTAGGTCTACTCCTTGGTGCAGCTCCCTCCATTATAAAATTAAAATGTAAAACTTGCAAACTAAACAAACCAAAACTGGGACAAAGACAATATAAAGTCAAATTAACTTATCAAAATCGCTATGTGGAAACAACGCTTGCATTTTTTCTCCTAGTTCAGTAGATCCACCCTCTCTACATGCCCAACCCATCCAAGCTACACTTCAAGGATTGAGTCACCCATAAGAGTTAGGGCTTAAGTCTCATGTCATATTCGATTAATTAATTCAGAAGGGGGAGGGGGGACTCGAGACAGAGCCCGAACAGGGACAACACAACACAACAGAAAAACAATGAATACGCAAAAAACAAAAACAAATTCACACACATCTATTTTATTAGAACTGTTTTTTTATAGATACTTTATTAAACTGCTTCTCTTTTCTTCTCTTCTTGTCATAATACTTGAACCAATTCCTACAATTTGGCTAGCCTATTATTATTATTATTATTATTATTATTATTATTATTATTATTAGTACTACCAAATCCCCCCGCCCCCCCTCACACTTGTACAGTATATATAGCTTTCTTCCTTCAGTCACCTTTCTTCCTTCAGTCACACACTCTGGGATCTTTATTTGTTACAGGGGGTAGTACTCGCTTTTTATGGTCCCCCTTCTCCCTCATGTTTAACATATTAGTATTGAGGTTTTAAGACGGTCGTTCCGTTAGTTTGGCGATTTTGAGACCTTTCGCCTCATTATTTTTGGCAATATTAAGACCTTTCATGCCCTTTAGGTGTTGATTTTTTCCTGGCGAGCGGTAGCGAGCCTCTAATTTTAAAAGGAACCGGCCTTAGGCCGGGTACTTTTTCTACCAAAAAAATTACAAATTTATCTTGAAAGGAGGTCCACAGGGTTTTTTCTAAGCTTGATGGAGGTCTAGCGAGGAAACTAAAAAATAAATTAATAAATAAATATATAGACCAAAAACCAAGCACTACCCCCTTGAAGTAAAGTATTACAAAGCTTTATTTAACCATTTTAGTACGGTGACGCTTTATTCCGCTACTGTATTCTGTCTAACATTAGCCGATGTTAACTCAGCTTTGGAAGGCCCTCTCGGCATTGAAGGGCTCATGTCGATCTCAATTAACCTTCCGACTACCTCAACCCCCTCCTAAGCTGCATAAAACCATCTATAATGTATACAAAAATAGTGCCTCGAGTCACACAAGCCCTTTTTCGAGCCATTTTTACGGGCAATTATGATCTGGAAGCTTACAAAATTTCACTTTATCAGAATTCAGCCGCCTAACATAATCTACCTTCAGTCTAGTTTCTGATACCAGTGCGAAAATGTCCCGAAATAATACGAGGAAAAACTTGCCTCATCGAAAATTGCCGGAAAAAGCGCTTGTGTGACGCAGGCTTAAGGGGAGGCAGACCGTTTTTCTGGACCCCCTTCTCCCTAATGTTTAGCCCCACTAGTTTTGAGATTATAAGACGTTCGGCCCATTAGTTTGGCGATTTTAACACCTATCGCCCCATTTCGTTGTCAATTTTAAGACCTTTCGTGCCATTTAGGTGTCGATTATTTCCTGGCGAGCAATAGCGAGCCTGCAATTTTAAGAGGAACCGGCTTTCAGCCGGGAAATTTTTCTACCGAAAAATGTACAAATTTATCTTGAAGGGGGGTCTAGGGGGTGTTTTTCTAAGCTTGATGGAGGTCTAGGGAGGAAACTAAAAACAAAAATGAACAAATTAATTAATAGACCAAACAAACGGTGTGTAGTGGGACAAACCTGAGGTGACTGTGAGGGAGTACAGGAAAATATGAATGAAGTTGCAATGTTTTGGCCGTTTAGGCCATATATATTGGCTCATTTATGTATCTTTTTAATTATATTTTTGTTTCCTCCCTAGACCTCCATCAAGCTTAAAAAAAATACCGCCCAAGACCCTCCTTTAAGATAAATTTGTATATTTTTTTGATAGAAAAATGGCCCAGCCAAAGGCCGGTTCCTCTTAATAATACAGGCTCGCTATCGCTTGTCACGAAAAAATCGACGCCTAAGTGACACAAAAAGTCTTGATATTGATAAAGAAATGGGGCGAAAGGTCTTAAAATCGCCCAAAAAATCTTTATATTGATAAAGAAATGGGGCGAAAGGTCTTAAAATCACCAAACTAATGGGCCGAATGTCTACAAATCTATCTGAAAACTAATGAGGCTAAACATGAGGAAGAAAGGGAGCCAGAAAAACCGACCCATTCCCCTTAAACCACTATAGAGCTAAACTTTTTAACTATGTATATTTATTATTATTATTATTATTATTATTATTATTATTATTATTATTATTATTATTCTGTACCGGTGACGTCTTTTCAATTTTATTCTACAGTAGCTATATTTAGACGATTTTGTGCAGCTTAAAAAGGATCTGTGGTAGTAAAAAAGGGTTAATTAAGATAGTTGGAAGCCTATTTATTGATGGGGACCCTTCTTAAACTGAATGAAATCGTCAAACAGTAGCCAAAATACAGTTACAAGGATGGCACCGGTACTGAAGGGGTTAACTCCTTCTTTACCGGCGATGTCTTGTTAAATTTATTCTGGCTACTATTAGACGATGTTATTCAGTTTAAAAAGGGCCTCCAGCAATCAACAGGCTTCGAAACATCCCCCTTTAAACTTTTTACTACCACAGATCCTTTTTAAACTCCACAAAATCGTCTAAATATAGCTAGAATAAAATTAAAAAGACGTCGTCGGTACTGAAGGGGTTAATAATGACTAAAAACAAGAGACTTAGAGTATGGGTACTGGGTATGACAAATCTCATTTGCTAGGCTCCTTCCTAAGCTGAATAAATGTGTCTAAAGCTAGCCAGAGTCCAGGAGAAGAATAAAGTGTCCTGGTACTGAAGGGGTTAACGTGCGGTACAGTCATGGTTCAAAGTCGTGTCCTGCCTCACTAAAGCCAGTATCACACAAGTGCTTTTTCACCCAACATTTATCCTCAACACTGGTCTGGCAGCTTATGGGGTCAACATTTAATATATATCTGTTACCTAAGTTCATCTATCATCAGTCTAGTTTCCGATACCAGTGTAAAATATTCCAGAAATGCTTATGAGGTCAACATTTAATATATATATCTGTTACCCAAGTTCATCTATCATCAGTCTAGTTTCCGATACCAGTGTAAAATATTCCAGAAATGTTGCTAGAAAAATTTTGATCGTCGAATGTTGACTATAAAAGCTCTCGTGTGATACCGGCTTAATTTAAACAGTGGTTATCACTCTAATGAAAATAAATACTAAACAAATATGAACAAAGCCATTATCAATAAAGCTTTCTCAGTTTTGTTTTTGTTTTCTTGTATGAAGAAAGGATAACACAATGAAGTTGTTTATCGCCAATATAAATAGATAATATAGAAGCATGAACAAAGCTTTTAGTTAGTTAGTATTTTGCAAGTTTTACATTATTATATTGAATGTAATCTTCTGGTTAATTCTTGACCTAATATTTACATTTTGACGTATACAGTACTTGAATACCACACACGGAACCTGATTGTGTAGATGGCTTTAAGTTAATATGGCCATTCACCTAAACTCCCGTAACAAAAGCATCCACAAACTCAAATGCCTTGTCTCCTAACCAAACAAAACCTAACTTAACCTATTGTAACCTAAATCAGGCCATGTTTGATTGTGGTAGCTTTTGTTGTGGCCATTTTGACTTGCTTGTGTGTGGACAGGCCTTTTAATAATGACGGTGAGAGATTAATGACACTGTAGTTAAGTAGAGGAATGTAGACAATTGGAAATATTTCAATAATACACGTGCGGCATAATTACTTATTACATTTAGCCCAATCTTTCAAAATACACTTGCATATCATTAAACTATATAAAAATGCTGTGGAAGAATATGTTCAAAAAATTTATATTTAAATTTCTAGCTTCAGAAATAAACCCTAACCTAACCTATAATATACTTGGAGGTTAGGAGAACCTTTTTGAAGGGTTAGGTTAGGTTTTGGTTTCTTCTAAAGCTAAAGAATACGCATATTCTTTCACATCGTTCTTATGAAGTTTATTGATATATAAGTGTATTATAATCAGTAATAACGCCACAAGTGTATTAACCCCTTCTGTACCGGCGATGTCTTTATAAATATATTCTAGGTATATTTAGACGATTTGGTGCAGTTTGAGAAGGATCTATGTAGTCAAAAAGGTTAAGTGAGATGGTTCCAAGCCTGTTAATTGCTGAAGGCCCTTTTTAAAATTGAATAAAATGGTCTAATAGCAGCCAGAATGGTCTAATAGCAGCCAGAATCAAGTTAAAAAGATGTCGCGACAGAGAAGGGATTAATGAAAATTACCAAAAAATCCCGCTGAGGACAGTGGATGTTTTTTTGATTGGAATGTTCTGTTTGGACGGTGAATAACAAGCACCCCTGTTGTAGATGTCAGCTCAGTTTTTGCACGGCTTTTACTCTTTCTCTCGCTGGTTTGTATTCTAGAGTTTAACTGAGGTGTAATGACACTACTGTATTTTAACTGAAGTGTAATGGCACTACTGTATTTTTATTTTATTCTGGCTACTCAACCCTTTGAATCAGTTGATGATTTCTTTACTTTATTAACACTTTTGGTACAGATCGATGACGTCTTTTTAATCTTATTCTGGTTAACATTAGATGACTTTATTCAACTTATGAATAACCTGTTGAAATTCATGTAGGTTTGAGTCCCGAAGGGAAGTATAAAACCTAATATTTAGTAGTGGCTCCGGAGTCAATGACGTACTGCCAATATTCAATATTTGGGGCCATTGCTGACCGACCAAGCAAGCCCTTTTTATGAACATCCCGTTCATCAACAATAAAACAACCAATTTCATAGGAGACACTGTTAAAATACTAAGGAACGTCATTTGAACCGGATTCCCCTATGAAGTAATATATAATAATTTTAATTCAATAAAAAAAAAAAAAAAAAAAAAAAAGCGTCTGTATGATGCACTTCACATTCCTCACTTGTAGCATGGTTGTTGTTATTGTTGTTGTTCCATAAGCTGCTGGACGACAGCCGAGAGTCCCTAAGCGTGGTTGTTAGAGCACTCCCTTGCAAACCGAGAGGTCGACAGTTGGAGGCTCGGGCCAGCCAGTGTGCGTTATTGGCAGACGTTAGTGCTGTTGGTGGACCGCATGGTCTAGTGATCTGTGGCAACTCTCCACTGAAGTCCTTAAAACATCAGGGCACCTACCCTAGCCCCTTGAGTAGGGAATGCACATACATGCAAGTGTAAATAACGTTTTGTCCACAGACAATGTGGTTACAGTCTCACGTCCTAAATTGCGGCTTTCCAGGTAACCCTATCAAGGGTTGCCTCTGTTGTCAAGTTCTTTATTTTGAGATCGGACCGGAGTACTTGATCCCATGTCATTCTAGGTCTACCCCTACACGCAGCTCCATTGATGCTCCATAATGCACGGTGGTAAAAAAAACAAAAAATGCCTTCTCTAACAATAGTGTTTCTCTAGGTTTCCTTCCAGTGCTATATCAAGATACTCCAGAGGAATGGGAAGGGGATGTAGAGAGGGTTCATTACATCATTGACTCCGGGGCTACTATTAGTTACTAGGTTTTCATACTTCCCTTCAGGACACAAATCTATAATTAAATAGTGTCTCCTTCATCAATGACTTATTGCCTGGATATCCAAGTTCTTGACCTCCTTCAAGAAAAATGCGTAACACTCCCTCCACTTAGCACTTAAATTCCTTCCAAATTCCTCATCTACTCTTCTCTTACTTTCCTTCACTACTCTTTTTCTCAAAGTACCTTTCTCTCTTCCTCTCCAAATATTCAATCCCTCTACAACCCAACCACTCTCTATAGGCCTATGCTTTATTTTCCTCTTCAACAGCTAGTTTCACGTTTTCAGTCCACCATACTCCTTGTTTCACTCCTCTCCCTCTTCTCCTAACTCCACATACCTCTTCACATGCAGCATACATCTCTTGCTTAAACACTTTGCTCACCTTTTCCACTTCCTCCATTCTCTCCAAGACAAACCTACCTAGTTGTCTTTCTACTACTCTCTTGAACTTTTCCCTGAATTCATCCACCCCATCTAATTTTCTAGCACCCACCTTCCCATTCATGTCACCAATCAGAAATATGATTTCACTCTTACTAAACTTATCCTTAAACACATGCATATACTGTACATATACACATGCACACACATACCATAGAACCATAGAGAGAGAGAGAGAGATAGACAGGCACACATGATAGATACAGTAGTGGATGAAGTTACTTATTCATAAGTCTCCAGCTACATGCAAGCATGGAACCACCCCAAATGCCCCAAGAGCAGCCAATCCAGAGACTAGAGTTGGCGCTCTGGTGTCGAAGCCACCGTGAGACTGAAATTAACCAAATACAGTAGCATGAACGGTGGCCCAGATTTACATCATCCCCTTTTTAGTCTCCTCTTACGACACGCAGTAGACACGTGGGGCATATTCTTATATACTGTATATGGTTAGAGCTTAGAGGCCCCCCTAATCCCCTAGGCTTTATACACTAGCTAGAATAAACTTAATAAGATATTACCCATACTGAAGAGGTTAGTGCTACTTTCAGAAGTTTTTACTTGATATACGTAGGATCTCGACTAACCTAAGTCTGACAAATCCTGCTGATGTTGAATAAAATCATCTGAAGGCAAGTGTCTATAACAGAAAATAATATAAAAATAAAAACATTAACATCGTTTGATTGAAGGGGTTAATAGATTAGTATTCAGTTTAGGAAGGACACATGGCAGCTGAAAGGTTAATGAAATTAGTGTTCATCCCTTTGATTTATAGAGGCCATTCCTGAGCTGTTTAAATATCGTCTCGAGGTAACCCGAAAATAAATGTAAGTATAGTAATGCCATTGTACTAAAAGGATAAACAAATATTTAAGGGGGGTCACCTGCATTTTCTCTTTCTCTCCTTTTCTCTCTTTCTCTGACTTTTATCCATTCGGCCCCATTTAACCAACTGTTTTAAAACGTTTATTCCCATCCAGGTGTCGATTTCATCCTGGCGAGCGATAGCGAACCAGCATTGTATTTTTTTTTTTTTTTTTTAAGAGACAATGAACGGAGGAAGGAAAAACACAGATAAAACAAAAAGGTCCATGTGCCTAAAGGCATCCTCCATTCATAAAATGTTTGTAACAACTGGATTTAAACATTTGTTGATTGTAAGTTTGTGGAAAGCAATTCGAGGGAAGTGAATTCCAAAGAGTAGTAGCTCTGGGGATAAATGAATTCTGATAAGCAGAAGTTCTGCATTGTGGAGGAGAAAGTGTAAATTCATGGGCGCTCTCAGCTGCCCTAGTTCTACGGGGAAAGATGTGGAGAGGCGGCACAATTGAAGCAAGTTCCTCGGAACAATTGCTGTGAAAATATCTGTAGAATAATGCAAGGGATGCAACGTTTCTTCGTATGGCTAATGTAGGAAGGTCCTGTGTGATTGCAGGGTTATTGATTAATCTAATAGCTTTATTTTGAATTTTGTCCAACTGCCTCAATGCAACCACTCCACTTCCACCCCACAGAGGTGAACAGTAATCCATCTGAGAGCGCACATGACTTTTATATATTATGTATATATGACTTTTATGTATAGAGAAATCCGGCTTCGCCGGAGAAATGTTTCTATCGATAAATTTACAAATTTAGCTTGCCGTCAAAACTAAAATATATATATGCTGGCTCGCTCCTGCTCGCCAGGAAAATATGATACCTGGATTGGGGTAAGCGTCTTAAAACAGTATGCTGAATGGGGCCGAATGGATACAAGCCAGAGAAAGAGAGAAAAGGAGAAAAAAAGCAGGTGACTCCCCTTAACATAAAAGGAGTCCCTGAAGTATGACTGTATATGGTTATTTGGCAAGACTGACAACTGCTGGATATACTGTTACTCTTTAAGCTAAACAATTCTCCAATAAATAATATTTTGACTTTACATGAGTTATAATTAACCCCTACTATACCCTTATACTGTATATATGTGCTTTTATACAGTATACATGTAGCAAAAAGTAGAGTTATAAGCTGTAGTAAAGATGGAGATTAGGGTGGAATGGGAATATATTTGGATAGGGCAGAAATGGAAGAGGACCAGGACTCAGGGGCCTCAGTGTTATTTTTATTATTATTATTATTATTATTTTTTTTTTTTTTTTACTTTTTTTTTTTTTTTTTGGGGGGGGGGGGTGGGACCCCTTCCCACATTTTGGAGCCTTTGGGACAGTATCTTTTGCCCCCCTCCCCCCCCTTCTAGAATAAATTGTTCATCATCATTATTGATAAGATCCGACCAGATATCCAAAAGTGCAACCAGCAAAACCCATAACGTTTTTCTTGTCGACGTGTTGACATGAATTGCAGGTAAAAATTTGTTGTTTTCAGTTATATTTAAATATAGCATTGATTTCAGTGACTGTTTCTATTGCACCAAATTCAAAATGTATTCCACATGCAAACCAGTCTGTCGTCTTTGTCTTTCAAACTACACCCTAATGTGGTATGTTATTTTTTGTTTTCTATTTGAGTGAGGGAGACCAAAGGCAGAACTGCCTGTATCGAGTGCCTCCCCCAGAGTTGAAAGAGTGACGGGGCCAAAATCAAGGGACGTTCGAGCCAAAATGCCTGGACACACAGAGCTTGAAGCAATTTAAGTCATAGGAAGAGGGAAAGACTGATTCTGGGAGAGAGTTCCAGAGCTAAGCAGTTGAATAGAAGAAAGTCTGAGAATAACGTTTCACTCTTGGGTTGGGGAGTTGTATAGAGTAGGAGTGGGATTGTGTTGCAAGACGGGTACCCTACGTAGAGGATGTGGGATACACTGGGAAAGCTCTGAGGAACATTGATTATTATAGTAGCGATAGAATAGTGAGAGAGATGCAACATTGTGGTGAATAGAGAGAGATTGCAGAGAGTTGGTGAGTGGGCGGGAATTAATGATACGAAAGGCTTTCCTTTATACTTTGTCTAGGAGTGCAGTGTGAGAGGATCCTCCCCACACATGTGAACAATACTCAATACAAGGACTCACAGTGTCCACAAGGACGTACAGAGCGATTGCTAGTAAAAATTGAAGGAAAAGATTATTCGTATGACACCAACTTTAGCAAGCCAAGCATACAGTATAAGAACGTCTTGTTGTTGAAATGGTTAACCCCTTCAGTACCAGTTACTAGACGATTTTATTCAGCTTAGGAAGGATCTGTGGTAGCCAAATGGATGAATTGAGATAGTATATGTAGCCTTTTAGTTGTTAGAGGCCATTTCTATGCTTAATACAATCATCTCATAGCTCTCAGAATATAATAAAAATAACGTCACCGGTACTGAAGGGGTTAGGGAAGTGCCAGATTATAATTTGTGTTTGTAAAGACTTCTGGGGGCAGGGGGCTAGGAATCCTCCACCCCTTGTAAAATTCACCTACTAGATGAGACAGAGTAAGGGGCAAGGGAACGCGAAAGTGATCCCGGACCCTAAGAATAGGAACTTTAAATGTTGTTTCTGTTCGGGCTCTGTCTCGAGTCGGCCACCCCCTTGTATGGGGTATGTACAGTCGCCCTAATAAGTCATGTCCCAGCTGTCATTACGTTTGGCTTGCTCTGTGCTGTATTAATGTCTGTCAGATGTTGAATAGGGTGGTTAAGTGTAGGAACATGTTTGTATATTTCACTCGATATGAAGAAATGAAGCTTAGATATTGCTGACACCAATTATTGATCAAAATATACTTGGTTCCGAGACATCACTTATTAGCGTGACTGTAGCTGAATATATACCTACATATATATATACAAAGACTATTGCGAAACATAACTTTGATTTTTGTTCCTAAGACAACCTTATACAAATTTTGAGTAGTCTTGGTTGGCAACCTTAGGGGACTGATACAATCCGTACTGTCAAGTTCTTGGATTTGAGATCGGCACGTATAGTCCGATCCCAGGTCTTCCTCGGTCCACCCCTTGGTGCAGCTCCCTTCACAATCACAGACCTGCATTTTTTCACCCAATTTTGTTCATCCATTCTCTCCACATGTCCATACCATCCCAGTCTACTTGTACGCATCACCTCGCTAATACTCTTTATACCTAAACGTCTCCTCAGCTCAACATTTGTTATTCTATCCTGTAGCCTGGCCCCACACATCCATCTCACCATTCTCATCTCATTACGCTCCATTCTGTTGACATCCTCTACTTTAACGGCCCATGTTTCTGAGGCATACGTCATTGCACTTCTAACACATGAGGCATACACCTTTCCCTTCAGGGGGAGAGGCATTCTTTTCATGGTCAGGATTGGCATCAGTTCTCTGAACTTCCCCCAGCCACACCTAATTCTAGCAACAGTGGCAGCCTCGGCCCCACCACCGGCAGAGAAGGTATCTCCTAGGTAACAAAACTTGTTCACCAGCTCTAAAGACTCATTTCCAAAATTCACAGCCACAGGATCATCACCTAACACAAGCTCGCCTTTGCACACTACGCACTCAAATTTCTCTATTTCTGACTTATCCTTCGGCAGATGTCCCTTTATTCTACTACAGTTCTTACTCCCATAGTGTACCAGTAGCCTAATATTTGTTTCCCATTGTCAAAGTGTTGAATTATGTTTTTTCTCTATTTTACACACTTTTTTTATTATCGAACTATTGATTTTGACTGCACAGTTACCAGGACATGAACCTGGGATAAGTGCAAAGTGCTATTAATAGTTAATGCTCTAACATGTTTAGGCCTACAATGTTTGATATGTTTTATTATTTAACCTTATTTAATAATTATTAAAGTGGATAAGGCCATTAATTTCCATTAACCTGTTATGGTGGATATATACGGCTAGTTCACCACAGTATTTGTCCAAGGTTTATGTCTTAGCAAATGTGTATGAGCCGTACTAACGTGTTGTCGTGTAATATTTGTTTAGCTAAGTTTCCCAATTACTGCTGAAAAAAGAAAACGGATTGAGATCCGCTGTTTTTGATGTGTGTTTACATCTGAGCCGAGCAGAATATTCGGTAAGTAAAATGAGTTGTATGCAATACTTTGAACTTATTCAGGTTCAATTTAATGTTTATTATGGTGGTGAGTATCTGCGGAGTACATTGGTAAAGTATGTATTAGTAAATAGTGTGTATTTACAAATAAAATAGAAGTTATTACAGAAAATGGGTGAAAAGCGGGCATTAGAGATCCTGTAGTAAGAGAAATTGGCCATCTTTTTTCATTGGGCGCCATTTTGGTGCCATAATTATCAAACTACGAGGTGATATTTCGTTGTTGATCGTGCAGCATTTAAATACGATTAGGCTACATAACTATATATACTGTGCCAGTATTGGTCAATATTTATTACGGGTATGGACATAATTGAACACAATGAGAGACTAGTGAGTAGTGACACTGGTGTGGTGTTGGTGTTAATGGAGGAGGTTGGCCGATATGTGTTAGCGGGAATTTACGCCTTATTAACGGCGCCTCTCTTCCATTTATATTTTCTTAAGTGCCATGTTATTTTGTTTATTCAAGAACTTTCGTATTAAATCCTACAACACAAATTCATGTCTCGCAATACGGTACTACTATTAACCCAATTTGATACGAGGGGGTAATTTTGGATCCTCCATGTTTCATTGCATTAGTTTTGGGATTTTAAGACATTTCACCTACCCCTGAGGGTTAGGGAATAGAATATGATCCACATGCCTTCTGCGTGTCGTAAGAGGCGACTAAAGAGGTTGGGTCGGTGGGCTTGCGACCCCCACCCGGAAAAAATATCTAAGCAAAGAAAAACGAACGAACAGCCTCGGATGCGGACGGAACCTACGTTGACGAACCACGACCGACTAAGGACATTCCTTCGGACATTCTGAGAATGGCTACGTGGAATGTTAGTGGCATGAATGATGGCACAAAAGAGAGAGGTTCTGGAAGTGTTAGTGAATGCCAGGCTGGATGTATGTGGAATGACAGACCAAATGGAAAGGTTCAGATGTGAGAGAGTGGGAGTGTGGAATGGGTGTGTGTGCTGGAGTGAGTGAAGGAACAGCAAGAGAAGGTGCATGTTTGTTTGTAAGTAGCAAATGGAAGGAATGTGTAAGAGAGTATGGGTCTGTGGGTTCAAGGATTGTGTGGGTGAGAATGAAAGTAGGAATACAAACGTGGGTGATTGTATGCGTGTATGCCCCGACAGAGGATATACTTGAAAGAAAGAAAGAGGAGTTCTGGATGAATGTGGAGGCGTGCCTGGAGAAGTTTGACAAGAACGAAAGAATATTTCTGATTGGGGATATGAATGGTAAGGTGGGTGATAGGAAAGTTGAGGGAGTGGTGGGAGGGTGGGGGGTACCATCAGAGGTGAATGGGAATGGTAGTGCACTTGTGGACGTATGTGTGGGGAGGAGGCTGTGGATAGCCAACACCTTCTTCCGACACAGAATGATCCACAGGTACACATGGAAACGGATGTTGACGATGAAGGATAAGACAGTGGTGGAACGAAAGTCATTGATTGATTATGTATGTGTGGATGAACGAATGAAGAAATCTGTGATGGATGCTAGGGTGTATAGGGGTATTGGGGGGGGGGGTCTGTCTGATCATTATGTAGTGGTAGCTAAGGTTAGGATACAAAAGAAGCGGGTGAGGAGAGCTGGAGGGAGGCGAGAGGAGGGTGGAATGGTGAGGAGGGTGGAGAGGTTGCAGGAGGAGGAAGTCAGGGAGTAGTACAGGAGAGCAGTGGAAAGACGACTAGGTGGGTTCGACCTGGAAGTTATGGAGGAGATGAGCAAGGTGTTTAAGGATGAGATCTGTGCAGCATGTGAGGATGTGTGTGGAGTGAGGAGAAGAGGGAGGGGAGTGAAAGGTACAGCATGGTGGACAGAAAAGGTAAGGTTTTTTGAGAACAATATTTTCGATTCTGGGTGAATGGCTGGGCGAAAATTAAATCTAAGACCATGTCTAGAAGCAGCTCGCCGAGAAAAATCGAATGGCACCAAGTAGAATTTCCTAGGACTTATAGTTTGGGCTACAGAGGACTTTTAAAGTCCAATAAACGGTCCCCTGGGCCATCCAGGAAGGCCCAGTCAAAATCGAAATCCTAAACTAATGGTCCGATTTTAATTTTGTTTGCGCCATTCGATTCAGCTTGCCAAAGTGTACTTATGGTATACATGTAAACAAAATCCGTTCATAAATAACTCGTCTATGGAGTTTTTAAACTTTAAAATAGGCCTAGGGGGCCTAAAAATAGGTCAAAATTAAAAAAAAAATATACAGTTGAATCCGCAACGGCGAATCGACTTTGGAAACAAATATTTTCGATTCTGGGCGAATGGCTGGTTGAAAATGCAATCTACGACCATGTATAGAAGCTGCTCGTCGAGAAAAATCGAATGGCACCAAGTAGAATTCCCTAGGACTTATAGTTTGGGCTACAGAGGACTTTTAATGTCCAAAAACTGGTCATTTGGGCCCTTCTCGGAGGCCAAGTCATATACGAAATCCTAAACTAATGGTCCGATTTCAATTATGTTGGCGTCATTCGATTCAACGAGTCAAAGTGAACGTATGATTAAAATTTGGAACAAAATCCATACATAGATAACTCGTCTATGGGTGATTTAGAAATGTTCTAAATCAAAATCAAAATTAGGCCTATTGGGCCTATAAAATGGTCTAAATTCAAACATTTATATACCGTTGGAATCGCAACGACGAGACGAATCCATATATAACCATGAAAACTCGATATTCGAAAGTCGCCCGCCAAGTGCAAATATTTTCCTGGGCAGGGATTTTGGAAACAAATATTTTCGATTCTGGGCGAATGGCTGGTCGAAAATGCAATCTACGACCATCTATAGAAGCTGCTCGTCGAGAAAAATCGAATGGCACCAAGTAGAATTCCCCAGGACTTATAGTTTGGGCTACAGAGGACTTTTAAAGTCTAAAAACTGGTAATTTGGGCCCTTCTGGGAGGCCGAGTCAAATTATAAATCCTAAACTAATGATCCGATTTCAATTCTGTTTGCACCCTTCGATTCAGCGTGTCAAAGTGTATTTGTGGTATAAATTTGAACAATATCCATACATAGATAACAACGGAAAGTACTGATAGTGTATCTCGATTTATAATAGAATATAATAGTTACCATTTATAACTATAGTTTTCTTTAATAAAGATTATTGAAAGAAAACTAGCCCGTGGTCAATATTGTATGGCTAACTATACTATTTGAACATGCCATATTATCACTTACGTGGTGTTTGCTCCATTATAACAAGTGTGTAATTTGGGTGGAAGGAAGACACAGGAAAGAGCTTTAATTATATATCCTTCTCTAACTAATAACACACACAACAAAGCCACTCCAACAGCTTCTTCTCTGAATTAGACAGCCACCATGTAGGGGACAGTGTTTTTTAACTTTAAAGTAGGCCTATTGGGCCTAAAAAATTGTCAAAAATATAAAAATCATATACCGTTGGAATTGTAATGACGAGACGAATCCATATATACCCATGAAAACTCGAAATTCGAAAGTCGCCCGCCAAGTGCGACAAATTTCCTGGACGCAGGGATTTTGGAAACAAATATTTTCGATTCTGGGCGAATGGCTAGTTGAAAATGCAATCTACGACCATGTATAGAAGCTGCTCGGCGAGAAAAATCGAATTGCACTAAGTAGAATTCCCTAGGACTTATAGTTTGGGCTACAGAGGACTTTTAAAGTCCAAAAAACGGTCCCCTGGGCCCTCCAGGAAGGCCCAGTAAAAATCGAAATCCTAAACTAATGGTTCTATTTGAATTCTGTTTCCGCCATTCGATTCAGCTTGCCAATGTGTACTTATGGTATAAATTTAAACTAAATCCGTCCATAAATAACTCGTCTATGGAGTTTTTAAACTTTAAAATAGGCCTAGGGGGCCTAAAAATAGGTCAAAATTAAAAAATATATATACCGTTGAATCCACAACGGCGAGACGAATCCAAATATGTAATAATATTGACAAGTCAAAATTCGACCAAAACCACCGATTTGCCTGTTTTTTTAAACCCAAGTTTTTTTTAGAACAATATTTTCGATTCTGGGCGAATGGCTGGGCGAAAATGAAATCTAAGACCATGTGTAGAAGCAACTCGCCGAGAAAAATCGAATGGCACCAAGTAGAATTTCCTAGGACTTATAGTTTGGGCTACAGAGGACTTTTAAAGTCCAAACAACGGTCCCCTGGGCCATCCAGGAAGGCCCAGTCAAAATCGAAATCCTAAACTAATGGTCTGATTTTAATTTTGTTTGCGCCATTCGATTCAGCTTGCCAAAGTGTACGTATGGTATACATTTAAACAAAATCCGTTCATAAATAACTCGTCTATGGAGTTTTTAAACTTTAAAATAGGCCTAGGGGGCCTAAAAATAGATCAAAATTAAAAACAAATACATACCGTTGAATCCGCAACGGGGAATCGAATGGCACCAAGTAGAATTCCCTAGGACTTATAGTTTGGGCTACAGACGACTTTTAATGTCCAAAAACTGGTCATTTGGGCCCTTCTCGGAGGCCAAGTCATATACGAAATCCTAAACTAATGGTCCGATTTCAATGCTGTTGGCGTCATTCGATTCAGCGTGTCAAAGTGAACTTATGGTTAAAATTTGAACAAAATCCATACATAGATAACTCGTCTATGGGTGATTTAGAAATGTTCTAAATCAAAATCAAAATTAGGCCTATTGGGCCTATAAAATGGTCTAAATTCAAATATTTATATACCGTTGGAATCGCAACGACGAGACGAATCCATATATAACCATGAAAACTCGATATTCGAAAGTCGCCCGCCAAGTGCAAATATTTTCCTGGGCAGGGATTTTGGAAACAAATATTTTCGATTCTGGGCGAATGGCTGGGCGAAAATGAAATCTAAGACCATTTCTAGAAGCAGCTCGGCGAGAAAAATCGAATGGCACCAAGTAGAATTCCCCAGGACTTATAGTTTGGGCTACAGAGGACTTTTAAAGTCTAACAACTGGTCATTTGGGCCCTTCTGGGAGGCCGAGTCAAATTATAAATCCTAAACTAATGATCTGATTTCAATTATGTTTGCGCCCTTCGATTCAGCGTGTCAAAGTGTAATTGTGGTATAAATTTGAACAATATCCATACATAGATAACAACGAAAAGTACTGATACTGTATCTCGATTTATAATAAAATATAATAGTTACCCATTTATAACTATAGTTTTCTTTAATAAAGATTATTGAAAGAAAACTAGCCCGTGGTCAATATTGTATGGCTAACTATACTATTTGAACATGCCATATTATCACTTACGTGGTGTCTGCTCCATTATAAGAATTGGGTAATTTGGGTGGAAGGAAGACACAGGAAAGAGCTTTAATTATATATCCTTCTCTAACTAATAACACACACAACAAAGCCACTCCAACAGCTTCTTCTCTGAATTAGACAGCCACCATGTAGGGGGACAGTGGTTTTTAAACTAAAATAGGCCTATTGGGCCTAAAAAAAAATAAAAAATAAAAAAATCATATACCGTTGGAATTGTAATGACGAGACGAATCCATATATACCCATGAACACTCGAAATTCGAAAGTCGCCCGCCAAGTGCGAAAAATGTCCTGGGCAGGGATTTTGGAAACAAATATTTTCGATTCTGGGCGAATGGCTGATTGAAAATGCAATCTACGACAATGTATAGAAGCTGCTCGGCGAGAAAAATCGAATTGCACCAAGTAGAATTCCCTAGGACTTATAGTTTGGGCTACAGAGGACTTTTAAAGTCCAAAAAACGGTCCCCTGGGCCCTCCAGGAAGGCCCAGTCAAAATCGAAATCCTAAACTAATGGTCCGATTTTAATTCTGCTTCTGCCATTCGATTCAGCTTGCCAAAGTGTGCATATGGTATAAATTTAAACAAAATCCGTTCATAAATAACTCGTCTATGGAGTTTTTAAACTTTAAAATAGGCCTAGGGGGCCTAAAAATAGGTCAAAATTAAAAAAATATATATACCGTTGAATCCGCAACGGCAAATATATAATTACCATTAGTATCATTATTATTATTATAATTATTATTATTATTGAGGAGTAATGCATTTAATTATTATTCATTTCAGATTTCGTGAGTGCCATCCAGCTCATCTTCGACTTCCTGAGGCGGTCGGGTCATCTGTGCTGCTGACGTTCCGGCTACCTGCCTACCTTGGCGGGTCCTCGTTAGAGCGAATTGGGCATAAGTCTACAATGCCCTTCAACTTAACCCTCTGATGATTGTGACGCATTTTGACAGTGTATTATGGCTGTAATTAGACGATTTTATACAGTTTAAGAAGGATCTGTGGGATATTCATTGATAATTACGACAGCAAAATGACGTCCAATGAAAACGATAACCACTCTCTCTTTTTATATAAGCCTATCTGTATCGACCCAAACGAGATGAGAGATTTATTATATCCCAAATTACAATATACCATTTTTGCCATTAAATGTAGGTCTAAAACTAATGTTCTTATAGAGCCTTATAACTACTGTATAATATATTGTATGCAAAATGTATAATGTGTATATGCCTGTGGAAATACAGGGAGTTCATAACTTCAGTAATATAATTATACTTGGTGAACTGCAAGTCTCGATTCGTGTGTTTTGAAGCCGAGCCTGTATTCATGGTTAGAGTCTCTAGAATAACAGACGTTCAGAGAGTCACGTCATTGGGCGCCATTTTGTTTCCATACTCACTTCCTGTCAAGCAGTCAATGTAGTCAGGGTAGTACGATAGACATATATTGGCGGATATTAAGAGAGAAGTAATCATAGCATAAATGAATATGATCAGCATAAGATCAATAATGAAGCTTAGAGATAATGGAGAGGTATCATTTACAGCATGAGTTGGAGTCAAGATGGTGCCCAAATGTCAAGTTTTTAACCATATTTCATCATTTCATCAAGCTGCCCTACTCTTGGTGGGCGGGGCAAGGTGATAAAATAATTTTGTACCGTACCTGTAATTTAATTCTATACAAATTTCAATGGGTGTGCAGGTATTGTGGTTCATGACTGTACATTATACTCTCGAAAGGATAATGATTGTATATAGATTATTGTTTCCAATTTGACTAGAAACACGTGTACTAATATTTATATAAATAAAATAAAACTATAAACCTTTTCCTATTTAAGACAATTAGGCCTACTTGATTTTATTTTATTATTATTATTATATATATATATATACTGTATATATTATATATATATATATACATATATATATATATATATATATACTGTATATATATATATATATATATATATATATATATATATATATATATATATATATATATATATATATATATATATATATATATATATATATATATATATATATATATATATATATATTTTTTTTTTTTTTTTTTTTTTTTTTTTTCCAGTTACGAAACTTTTGTCCATAGGGATTTCCCATGTATTGTATACAAGGGAAAATCGTGATTATCATGTGATGTCGACTTTTCATCTATCTAAAATTACTATCCGTCTACTCTAAACTTTTCCTCTTACTAACGTTTCTGAGCCAGTACAAAGCCGATACAAAGGTCAGCCCTGTGCTGCGCGGTCTGCGGCGGGTTCAAGAGGAGAAGAAGAAGAAGAAGAATGCTTCCAGGGGGTGACTGGACGACTCGGCCCATGGGACAACTCGGCTCGGACAGCTCGGCCCACTTTTGGACAACTCGGCCACGACGGCGAGACAGCTCGGCCTTTTACTTGAGACAGCTCGGCCCCATGTTATGCTATGGTTAAGTTAGGTTAGGTTAGGTTAGATAGGGACATAGTGATTCCAAAATGATCAATACGAGAAATAAAAGTTAATGAATTGTCACTTGTTTGATGAAACGAAAAGATAGATACATAAATAGATAGGGACATAGTGATTCCAAAATGATCAATATAGCCATCTCTATCGTTTTTATGTTGTCGAAGCAAATAAGGGTTGTGGAAGGCCGAGTTGTCTCGCAATTAACACTGGGCCGAGCTGTCTCTGTTTTACTGGGCCGAACTGTCCGAGCCGAGCTGTCCCGTGGGCCGAGTAGTCTAGCATTCTTCCAGGCGCACCCTTCACTACCCAATACAAACCTAACTAATCATTATATTTATAAGGGGGTGGGGGGTGGGATGGGTATTGGAAAGGCATTGTAAAGCATTAGCACATAACTTACAGAACTACAAACAAAAAACAAAAACGAAACGAAACGAAGCAAGCGTTCCCGCGCTGGCAAAAATCGTGGCTGCAAGTCAACTCGTTTTCTAGTAATTTCTCGCTAACATAGCAGAATAAGAAGCTAAACTGTGTTCGAGTACGTAACTAGTCTAACTTAAATTAATCAGTTATCGAATTAACCGAAGGTGTGTACTAGATAACAAGTTAAATATAAACAAATGCATTCCTTGGCTAGTTAGCTTTAGTTGTGTAGCGAACAATAAGCGAAATATCCCTGGAGCGAATTGAGCCTTACACGGCTACACGCCCCCCTGCGGCAGCTTCAGAAACTACAATATCTCTGTTGACGTTTGTTGTGGTTCAGTGAAATTTGATGACCTGGGTGTTTGGTGTTATCTTCTAACATTGACCTTTGTAAGTGTATATTACCATAGTCTCATAGAGAAGCCGTGGAACAGTAAAAGTCGGTATAAGGCCTAGGCCTAATTGCGATTTCGGTGTCACAAGGCTGAGAATGTGATCTAACCTAGGCTAACAGGTTTACCTCATATGATGTGCAACAACTTTTCTTATTTTGTTTAGCCTACTCCACTGGCACTGGTAGGGCCACCAAACCAATCAGTATCCCATAGTGTGCCAGTGATCAAGAGAACCAGGTAGTTTAAATAAGTAGGTTATTTATTTAGGCTACTGTAGGGTAATTATGCAGTGGTGACTGGTTGAGTCACTACTCACTTAAGTGTGACATATAACTTATTGGAAATAGGCCTAGGCCTAGGCCTAATAAGTAGGCTAGCCTATGCATAATGCAAAATTAAACTGCAGCCGGACCGCTCGGCACTAGATGCAGTATAGCCTAAGCCTACCCAAACATCATAGGCGTAGGCCAATTAATTTACCCAAAAGTTAGTAAATCGCACAAAATCAAGGCAACATTTGGCTAAGATTTTTGTATGTCTTAAGGGGGTATAGGCCTAATTAAGGATTTGGATGGATCCACAATGGGTTGAGGCCCCTCACACCCTCAGGATTCAGGAATTATTGCAATCATCATCTAGGCCAATGTTGCCAGTAGGGGGTATTACCAAGAATCCAAGATTGAGATAGGCTATGATAATCCCTAGGCTATACCCTAATCCTGTGTAGGCCTAGCGTATGTTAGGCTACAATATATCTTTACATTTTACCATCGTAAATAGGCTAGTCCACGGTAAATATTTAGTTTTACACCGGGGACGATTTTTACAAGTAATTTTTAGATTTGTTTCCTTGTTTTGGGGTTTTTTAGTTGTGTTTTTTTATGAACCCCATCGGAAAATGCAAAACAAGTCGTATCCATCAATCTTAAGACACGGCCCCCGATAGTAGGGAGGGCTATGAAGATCAGGGAAATTGCGGGGTAAGAGGCGTAAATAAAGGGGTAATATTGGAAGAATCCATGAAATCCGAGCCAAGTTTGTCATTAACCTAACCAAATAACCTAACCTAACCTAACCTAGTATTATGGGTGGGGGCTGCTGCCCCCACACCCCCGCTAAATCCATGAAATCCGAGCCAAGTTTTGTCATTAACCTAACCAAATAACCTAACTTAACCTAACCTAGTATTATGGGTGGGGGCTGCTGCCCCCACACCCCCGCTAAATCCATGAAATCCGAGCCAAGTTTTGTCATTAACCTAACCAATGAATGAAGGTGGTGGATCGAGAGGGGTGGCCGTCCCGCACCAACGCAACAGAAAATGGAGATCGGGTGAGCCGTGCGAGATTTAGGGATTTTTTTTTAGACATTTAGGGATTTTTTTATAATGAATTACCGACGGGGTGGACATATATGGCAATGAAGTACATGACCTAACTAACATATTTGTCTAAATAATATATCTATGGTTCGACCCGGTGTAGAAATAAATATATTCCTAGTCCACTATTCTAGGTTAGGTTAGGTTAGGTTAAAGATATTGTTTAATGTTTCTTAGTAAATAGGCATCTGAAAAATTTCCCGCTACACAGGATCTTACCGTCAACAAACCATGGAGACGAAAACATGAAGTGGCGATGTATCACAGACTTTAATCCTACAGGTGCCTCTTAACACAAAGTACCGTATTATGCACATATTGGTAAGTACTGTAATGGACTAGTGCCAAGGATGTACTTTGTGTTTTAAGGGTAGGAGTACCGGAAATTGCGTACCGTTCACGTCGAAAATATGTTCTAGACTAGTACGGACTTTTTGCCCTAATAATGTTAAATTCCAATATAATAATGATTTTTGTTTACTTGTTCTATTATAAAGTATATTTATAAGCCTATTCATATGTCACCGTAACCGTAAGTTCCCTAACACTTACGTATTGACACTCACCAATTTTGGTCTTCATTAACCCTTGTCAAACGGGGATGTTTGTAACTTCTACTACCTGCCTGGCGGGTATATTTACCCTAAACGAGCTTCATTCCATGCTCTTTTTCATGCATAAACAAGAGCCAGAGCGTAATACAATTATGTATCCGTGAAAGGGCGATAATAGAGCTTTCCAATGACACCTGAATCATCCTTGTACGACAACGGGTTCTCTTTCAACAACTGCGCAACACGAGGGTAAAAACCGTAAAATACGGTAAATTCCCGAGTTTTTTCTTTGTCTCGCGAGGCCAGGGGTGTGGAATAGTGCAGAGATTACGTCAGTCGCCTCACTCGGTCCATGCCGAGCGGTCAGAGCTCGCCTATCGTCCTCCCAACGCGTGGACTCTCTCTCAGAGCCGATAATGTGCTCAACATCCTGCCCGGATATTGTCGGGCCCCGCAGAGGTGGCCATGGTTCTCTCGCCCGACATATGTGGGGCCCCGTGGCTGGGGTGTTAATTACCTTGCCACACTGACCCTGGCGCTAGAAGTTTTAACGCTACACTGACCGTGAGTGACGGCATTGGTAATGGCTGATGTTACTTATGTATAGTACGGCTGATAGTAATAGTATACTACCCAGCTGCCGTGAGTTTGTGATTAAACTTGAACGGTCTTGAATTCTTGATGGTGGCGCACAATGCATAAAGTGCTTTAATGTTCTGTGTGAGTCTTTCACTTGTTGCCATTTCCAGATCACCAACAGAGGTAGCGTTAGAAATTCGCCAAGGGTTACCGTATTTGTAAAGTTGAACATTCCCAGTTTACTCAAGCGGTTTATCAAAATACTTCGCCAGTGTATCATAATAATCATAACCCACGACAATACACAATTGAGTTTTTATTATTATTCAGTTGAGCTTGTGTTATCGTTGTGGATGGTTGTCAGGCAGTGTGTTGGGTATCATAGGAACGACATATACCTGGTACAGTATTTATATAAAAGCCTCCAATAATATCGTATTTATCATGGATTATATGAAATATGGGTGAAGTGGTGATCAGTAGGGCGAACCGTCCATCCAGAGAGGCGAAAATTCCGATAAATATGGGCAAAAAGTCCAGCCAGTAGGGCGAATTGAACCTTGGGCAAATCGTCCTGGGGGCTAATGACCGCTAATTGTCTAGGATTTGTGTGGGAAATATTCCCTAAGATCATAGGCCATGCGGAAAATAATGGGAAGAGAGAAATGGCCGCAATCTTGAAATTAGAACCATAGGCTACTAGTCTAGAACTGTTGGTGCCGATTTATCACCTCCATATTTTTGCCGTGAATGCAATTTTTGGTTGTCGATTCCGTGAAACACAATATACATCCTTGGCACAAGTCCATTGCCTACCAATATGTGCACAATACTTCATGTTAGAGGCGCCTGTAAGAGTAAATTCTGTGATAAAGACGACAGTTCATGTTTTCGTGTCCCAGGTTTGTTGACTACTGTACTTGGCCGGTCCTGGCGGTCCGTCCATACCAACTCGCGCGGGGATGTATACTTGATTATCATATCTCACTCTTATGTCTTAAAAGCTTTAACAGGAATGTATTTTATTCTAATTTATAATCTGTATGTCTATTGCCAGACGCCCTTAATTCCCAAGGGGGTAGCCACAATCCTGAAGGAGTAGCCACAATCGCCTCTATGCCTCACTGTTATCCATCAACCGGCACCCCTCCTCCCATCCCACATAACTTACACTCCTTAAGTGTAAGGAGTGGTTTGGGGTGGGACCAAGGGAGGAGGGGTGACGGATGACGGGAAAATTAAGGCAATTTTAATATATACTGTACTGTATATGATGGTGCAGTATATTGTCTGATTATCATAGGTGCTAGTTCTCCATATCTACGGATTCAATAGACTTTCTAACATTGCGTAGCTATTCTAAGATCTTAAGATATATAATAATTATATACAGTAAATTCTAAAGCATCTAAAGCAATGATTTGTTTCAGGATCAACAATCATGGCAGGGCAGAACCGACCGGTGAGGATCCCAAGTATATTTGACTCGGAAGAAGATAGTGATGACACTCCTTCTCCCGTGGGTTTCCAGCCGCTCGTTGTCAACCCCAAGCGAGGCGAGCGGAAGAAAGCTCCACCACCCGTCTCCAACAAAGCTCCATCCATCTTCAGCAAGCCCTCATCAGCTTCAGAAGAGAGCAACGAAACTTCTCTGTCACTGAAGCTCTCTGGAACGTCGTCGCCTAGCGTTGAACCAGGGAGTGTCGGTCGTGAAGGATCAACGAGCGGCGTGGATAGTGTTGGATCCGGAGAGATATCTAAGGTTAAGGACACCGTCGAGAGTGTTCGGGAGAGTGACGCTGTTAGAGACGGCTCTAATAGTATCCATAATAACAATTCAGCGGGTGAAAATGGTGAACTAAAGGAAGGTGATGAGGGGAATCCGAGTGATGATAGTGATGACAACGATTTAGCAGCCACTATTAATGATGCTGTGCGGACTGTAGAGGATTTTTGTCAGAGTCCAGAGAGAGAAGAAAGTTATACCGTAGAAAATGAAAGGAATATAGAAGAAAATATTGAAGTGAAAAATAAAAGTGAAGAGAATAAAGAAAGAAATACAAATACCGGCAATAATGAAGAAAACGATAGTCCGAAGGATATTGAAGAAAATGACAGTGCAAAGGATATCAGGAGAAAAAACAGTGAAACAGACAATTTAGACACCAGTGAGACTATCGAAGGAGATATGAGTCTAGAAGATATAGAAGAAAAGGGAGACAGTTCAGACAAAGAAATGGTGGTTGAAGATATGGAAGAAAAGAGAGACAGTACAGACAAAGAAATGGTGGTAGAAGATATGGAAGAAAAGGGAGACAGTACAGAAAAAGAAATGGCAGTAAACGAGGAACAGACGGAAACCACAGAAAGTCAAGAAGATACCAATATGGAGGACACACCAGAGACATCCTTGAACACCGGGGAAAACACATCAAGAACTGAAGATAACGATACTCAAAAGACAACTAATAGTTTATCTAAAGTTGGCAATCAAGAAGATGTTAAAGAGGAAAGAAACGTAGAACCAATGGATGTCGATAAAGATGCAAGTGCGGCTGAGAAAGATAAAGGGAGCATAGATGATGATAAAGACTGCCATGAAGAGGGCGAACTAAAAATTGATGTGAGAGAAGAAGATATGCAGGATGTAAACAATGAGTCTACCAAAGAAACAGCCCCTCAGGTAGGTCTTCTTATAAGTGTATGTGTCGTTACAGTAATTCCTATATTATTTGCTCACTTACATATATACTTACAAGTTTAAAGACCGCTTCAGACACAGAGAGCGTGGTTTTAGAGATTTAGTCTTTGCTGTAGTAGCCTACAGTAAACTTAAGACTTGCCACAACACAGCCCCATCATGTCATCACAGTGGCCGATGTTGGTATAGCGGTAACAGTGTCTCAGTAAGACTAAACAAAGTCCCCCTGAAGCACTTGCACCTGGTGAATCCACACCACACCAGCCTTAACTGTGGTACCAGTACCGTAAAATGCTGTAACTTCGGACATTTTTCGATGTTTTTTAACAATTTCTCCTGAGTGTAAACACATTATAGAGATTTAACTAGGTCAAGTGATGTATGGTGATAGTGCGCCGTAATCCAGGAAGCCTCCTAAAATTATCCCCCATAAGAAGAGAGTTATCCTTATCCTAAATTATGTCCGAAGTTTGCTTGAAAAGTTGATAACTTCGGACCTGTATGGCTAACTTCGGACATAGGTGATTTCTTATGGAAAATGGTTGCCAAGAAAGCTGAGATAACTTCGGACGAACGGAGGAGAACTTCAGACCTACGTTCGTGGCCTTATTTCATTCATTTTTCGGCTCCTACTATTTTATATGAATATTTTATTATTGCTGCTTATTCTTGTCCGATGTTATAGTGGAAAATGCACAGTCAATACTTTTAGGTCTGTATAATCAGTATAGGAGGTGGATATATACGATGTTTAACATATATTCTGTTTGGATCTGTTCTCGTTAGGCATCGAGCTCACTCCTAGAAAATATTGAGCAGGAAAAATAACCAATGTTGTCAAATCAATAACTCGAAAATTAACTAGGCCTAGTGAAAATATATCAATGCATATACACTTTTATGAATTTGAGCATTTTTATAGGTATAACGTATTTGTTGGTGTTTCTTTCGGCAGATAAAAAAAATTTTGGACAAGATATATGCCTCTCCTAATTTATATATATTATATATCCAGAATTATCCGAAATACATAAATAGGTTAGCATAGTATCATATTTGTATGGGTTTTTGGACTCAGAGAATGATGATTTGATCTTTTACTACCATGTTAATGATGTACAAGTATTATGAATGATTTTCATAGGGAAAATAATAACAAACTATTGTTTTGTTCCATGTCCGAAGTTACCATGTTTTTTTTTAAAGACACAATCGGTTAAATGATATTGTTCTAGCTAGAGCGTTATACAAGTGTAACAAATTTCCTTTGGTGGATGTTGTCTCTGGTAATGTTACTACAAAATTATATCAGTCACAACATCATTCATACAAACAAATTTCTTCAGGGTGATAGAAGTTTGGCAGGGTAGCGAAAAATTTACATATTTTCATCACATATATAATATTTTTTTCGTGTACATATACTCATGTCAGTTCCCTAGGACTTTTACATGCTCTTCCTTTGCCATTTCTCTAAACGGACCCCACAAAAAAAAAAAAAAAAAATCCATTATATAATGACAATGTCTAATTACTTATTATCGCCGATGTCCGAAGTTATGACCCAAGTCCGAAGTTACCCCACTTTACGGTACTGTAACAATTTGGTTGAGATTTGAATTCGTTCGGATAAGCAAGCTTGGAACTAACCTATTAGGATGCCATTGAGTTTAGTTATTCAGAATTTTTGGATATTTGGAATTCAGATAAATGAGAGTACTGTACTGTATGATAATATAATATAATATAATATACATTACAGTACCGTACTGTATGTGTATTACAACTTTTGTATACAGTAGTACAAAGCTGCCGGTATTGAGTATAGGCCTAGTCTTAAACTGGGACAATTTGGTGTTAAGACTGGAATTAATTGGAGAAGGAATACATAACTGGTCCTTGTATTGGAAATTTGGAATACTGGAAAATGTATATGAAATTGCATTATATTGGCTAGTTTATCACTTTCAAAGAAATCATAAAAGCTGGTAAGCATAAATTCAACTTTGTAAAGCAAGCTATAGAATCTTATGATATGCCTCAATGGAGACAATTTAATCGTGGCCACCCTCCTTCAGGGATCAATTCGTCTGGCAACAGCTACAATAGGTAGATAATTAATATCAACCCTCTCCCGTTCTTGACGCAATTTTGAGCCTATTAGGGATACTTTAAAGCCTTTGTTACCATCAGGGGTATTTAGAAACCTTTTCTTTAGTTACTTCAACCTCTGCAGTTGTCTTTGAGTTAGCTGTGGGCAGAAAACTAATTTTGGAGAGGTAATTATAAGAGTGAGAGAACTCTATTATTGCTAATCTGGCAACCTCTGCGTCATAAAAACGTGAAAGGGTTAATAAGTAAGAATAGGGGCAGGAGGCTAGGAATCATCCTCCCTTTGTAAAATTCTACTCAACAAGGCAAAGAAAGGGGCCAGGAGCACAAAAAGTGGTCCCGGACCCTAAGAATTGGAACATTAACGGTTTCTGTTTGGGCTCTGTCTCGAGTCGGCCACCCCCTGAGTATATACATACATACATAAATACAAAAACATATGATTTTGTTTTAGTACTGGTGTTAGCTTCTCTCATTGGCCAGCATAAGGACATACTGGTATATTTACAATTTAATTCCTCAGTTAAACTTGTTCAGTTCGGTACTGTAGTTACTTTCCTGAACATCGAGATATTTAATGAACTATAGGCCCAAGTAATTAAAGTATGTTTTGTAAATTGAATTTGTGAATTTGGACTATTTTTGTCTGATTTACAACTTAACCCTTGTCTAGCTGGGAGTTTGGGCTATTTTGGGCATATTCAGGCCCTCCTGAATGATCAATCAAGTACCTGCATGAAAAGAAATGTATTCAGTAAAAAACTAGGCGCTAAAAGCTTCAAAATGAGACCAGAACGAGCTACGTAGCACTCGTCGTTCTCAGGCAGTGGTACCACTAACATGGGAGTTTAGCATGGGCGGGTGCCCAACCCCGAAAAGGGTTGAAATAGGGGAGCTATCCCCCCGCCAAAGGCGGCTTTCTAGGGCCTTTCCTAGCTGATGCTGAGAGGATTGGGTTCTAGTCATGTGGTGATGGGCTGGTCTATCAGAGTGAGAACTGAGCAATCTCTGCCATACCCATAGCTTACTCTGACTGTTCCTTTTACTTATATATTTTCTAGATCTCAAGTGACGGCGTCTCTAACGTGGATTGACCTCCCAATCTACCAAGATTGGAAGCCAAAGCGTCACATTTTTCCCTTGCCCCTCAACTTTCTCTTCATAATTGCTGAGGGACACAGGGCCCTGGGTGGGGCTTTGGTTTCCCGGGCATTTCCGCACCCTCCTCAGCTCCCCGCCATGGAGTGGCTTCGGTCACCCAGGATTTATTGTGGTCGGTGGGGAGGGTTCTGTGGGGGCGCTCGGTTATGGCCTTGGCCTTGCTCGGGGCCTTGGGGCTGTTCGACCAGGCAGCTTGGGGAACAACAACAACAACAACAACAACATGGGAGTTTAGCGTATAGCGGAATATTTTTTCCCGCTACGCTCACTACTGGCAACACTGCCGGCCTCTCGAGAACAGAGGGAGCGTGAGTCAGTGGGCGGCGGTAAGCCCTGGGTGTCGGACGTGTGGCCTGCTGCGCTCCTGGCCATTTGCACTCTATTTTAACCCTTTAAAAGCCTTAATAATGCTCCTAACTTGCTGCAAATTGGCGCCCGAATTAAGCCGGGCGCTGCTACGAATGGGTTAATAATAAAGCATAAAATCTTGGTGTATTTTGCTACTGCATTAATTAAGTGTAATAATGAAACTACTTTAAATCAGGCAATTTAAGTGAGGAGTGCCTGACGAGTATCTTTTATTTTTGTCAGAAACCCAAACCCAAAGTGGCAACAAGTGGGAAGGTGCCGGTGAAGGTGGAGGATGTGTACACGGACTCGGAGCATGAAAGTCAAGGTAAGCAGGGTGGCATGTAACGAGTGAGGGGGGGGTAAATTTACCTAATTTAAAAACAAAAACGGGTCTGATATTAACCCGCTGAGTACCAGCTAAATATTTATAAATGTACCACCCAGGACCGGCTGATTCTGATTTTTTTTTCCCAGAAACAATAGTGAATGGGTTAGGAATGAAGGAAAAACCACGAAAAAACGGTCAAAAAGCTCAAAAAATGGTCCTACAGAGCCCCCGAAAACGGATTTTACAAGAGTAAAAAAATTGAAGGCAATTTCCCCCAAAAAACATGTTTTTGCACGCTCACGCAGTTGGACTTTGAGAGTTTTCAACCATCGGCATGGGTGCGTGGGATACTTACACAGTTCCCATACAAATCTGAGCCCTCTAGGTGCCATAGGACCGGAGTAATTGGGACCGGAGTGACACTGACGCAGACGTCGCTGGGGTTTAGCGTTACATGCATTACCGACGCACTGTTTGCGTCGCTGGGGCTCAGTGGGTTAACCTAATTGTCAATCATTTTTATTCGTACATTTTGCTCCCCCCATGGGGTGGAGGAAAACAAAAAAAATCCCACGCATCCCACTGCGTGTCGTAAAAGGCAAAAAATAGGAGGGATCGTAACAGTGTTATGGATAGAGAAGAGCTACATGAGAGAGGTTGATACTGTATTGTAAAGCTTAGAACCAGTACTTTTCACCACATACCTTTTGCTTGCTTTAAAGTTTGAGCAACCAAAGTCGATTGTGATATATGCCTGCAGTG
Organism: Paralithodes platypus; assembly: GCA_032716605.1. NCBI lineage: Eukaryota > Metazoa > Arthropoda > Malacostraca > Decapoda > Lithodidae > Paralithodes > Paralithodes platypus. The sequence continues at coordinate 44,264,217 of CM064505.1, forward strand.
AGGTGTACGGTCGCGCTAATAAGTCATGTCCCAGCTGTCATTACGTTTGCCTTGCTCTGTGCTGTATTAATGTCTGTCAGATGTTGAATAGGGTGGGTAAGTGTAGGAACATTTGATCAAAATATACATGGTGCCGAGACATGACTTATTAGCACGACTGTACAGCTGGGGGAATATACCCGCTGTGGATGAGTTACATAAATTTGTTTAATTTAAAGCCTCATTTTTCAGGTCATCATCATCATCTCCGACGTCTTGTTTCCCCCTGGGAAACCCCCGCTAGAGGATGGCCATGACAGAAATGTCTCCAAGCTACTTTGTCAAGACATGCCTCCCTTGCCCGTGCCACAATGCCCCTTTCACTACGTGGAAGTTTTTCTTCAATATATTTTTCCACTTTCTTTTCCCAGGAATGTAACTACAACAATAAGTGAGGAATTGCTGTATAGTATTTATGATATTCTATGTTTGTACAGAAGGCACCGGTAGTGAGAGCGGCCGACTGAGGGTGAAGAGAGCAGAGTTATTGTTCGGTGGCAGTGAGACAGACTCAGCGGACCCAGACGACCTGCGTGATAGTTCCTCACAGCAGGATAGTTCCCGCGCCAGTAGTGTTGAACCATCCCTGGCACATTCAATATTAACACCAGGTTAGTGTACAATTATAATGTAAAACTTGCAAAATAAACAAACCAAAACTTTGACGAACACAGTAAAAAGACAAAGCAACTAATCAAAATCGCTATGTGAAAACAACGCTTAAGCAAAATAATAATTCTCTATAAATAAAAGAACAATAACGGTTAGTTTGGAGGAGTTAACCCATGAACTGTTAGAACCTGTGCAAAATAAAAGGTCAAGTTGAGCAGGGGAGCGTGCTGCCCCTTCGAACAGTCTGCTGCACCAAATCACTATCCAGAACGGGGGCGGCGCGCTCCTCGGTGCCGCTAGAAGTGTGGCGAACTCATCACAAGGTAAGGAGTGGGGGTGGGGTATAAAGGGGAGGAGTTGAGGATAGGGTATGGAGAGATACTATATTCTAGGGGTCACCCAATTTTGAGACATTTCCCTGCACTGGCACGGTATTTGAAAATATTTGTTCCGCATCTTTGAGGGGGGGTCACCTGCTTTTTTCTCTTTCTCTGGCTTGTATCCATTGGGCCCCATTCAGCCAACTGTTTTAAGACGTTTGTCCCCATCCAGGTGTTGATTTCTTCCTGGCGCGCGATAGCGAGCCAGCATTGTATGGAGAAATCCGGCTTCGCCGGAGAAATTTTATTATCGACACATGTAAAAATTTAGCTTGCTGTCAAAACAAAAATACATATATGCTGGCTCGCTACTGCTCGCCAGGAAAATATTGACTCCTGGATGGGGGTAAAAGTCTTAAAACAGTAGGCTGAATGGGCCGAATGAATACAAGCCAGAGAAAGATAGAAAAAGGATGGCAAAAAGCGGGTCACCTCCCTTAAATACCGCGCCTTCTGGAATTAACGTTGCAGTCCCTGGGTTAAGGGGACTGGTTATTTTTGGGGGTCTATTTATATATATTATAACTTGTCTTGAGAGCGTAATGCATAAGTGCGCGGAATTTCGGTGCGAGTATCCTAGGTTGGAGTCCTTGGAGTGCCACAGGTATTTGTTGATTTCATTAATTGAGTTAGAAGTGAAGTTGGTTGGTGAAAATATATAATTATTTTTAGTTTCCTCCCTAAACCTTCATCAAACTTTAAAAAACATCCATTAGATCCCCTTTCTGGATTAATTTGTACATTTTTCGGTAAAAGAATGTCCCGGCAAGAGGCCAGTTCTTCCAAAATTACAAGCTCACTATCGTTCGCCAGGAATAAAATTGACACCTAAATGGCACGAAAGGTCTAATATTGACAAATATATGGGGCGAAAGGTCTTAAAATCGACAAACTAATGGGGCAAATGTCTTAAAATCGACAAACTAATGGGGATAAGCATGATGAAGAAGGGTGACCAGTAAAAGGGCCCATTAAGTGGTGTGGGGTGAGAGGAAAGGAGCCGTTGATGGATGACGGATGGAAGTGATTTAAGGGGAGATGGGCTTATTGTTCTATCTTTTTATTATTGATGTTATTATTTAGTTATTTTTCAAAATATTTGGCCCTATATACCGGTAGGTGGTAATTAAATTGTAAAACTTGCACAATAAACAAACAAAAACTTGGACAAAGACAATATAAAGGCAAAAGAACTAATCAAAATCGCTATGTGGAAAAAAATCTTAAGCAAAATAAAATGATGAAATAAAAGACATTGGCTTATATACTGTAGGTCTCGATTTAGGAGTGTGGCTATTTTGACATACAGTCCATCCCCCTATAACGCGAGTTTAGGGGCGGCACTGCCTCGTGTTGTAGGTATTTCACGTTGTAGGAATAACACTTTAAATGGGGCGGGTGCCCAACCCCGAAAGGAGTTGAAATAGGGGAGCTATCCCCCCGCCAAAGGCGGCTTTCTAGGGCCTTTCCTAGCTGATGCTGAGAGGATTGGGTTCTAGTCATGTGGTGATGGGCTGGTCTATCCGAGTGAGAACTGAGCGATCTCTGCCATACCCATAGCTTACTCCGACTGTTCCTTTTACTTATATATCTTCTAGATCTCAAGTGGCGGCGTCTTTTCCGTGGATTGACCTCCCTACTGCCAACCTAGAAGTTGGCAGATTGGGAGCCAAAGCGTCACATTTTTCCCTTACCCCTTAACTTTCCCTTCATAATTGCTGAGGGGCACAGGGCCTTGGGTGGGGCTTTGGTTTCCCGAGCATTTCCGCACCCTCCTCAGCTCCCTGCCTTGGAGTGGCTTCGGTCACCCGGGCTTTGTTAGTGGTAAGCAGGGAGGATTTTGTGGGGGCGCTCGTTTATGGCCTTGGCCTTGCTCGAGACCTTGGGGCTGTTCGGCCAGACAGCCTGGGGAACAACAACAACAACAACAACAACAACACTTTAAATGGATATAATTCTATATGGGACTGGGCCCCCCAATTTTGCCACTTTTCCGTACTTTTTTAGCTTAATAAATATATAGGCTAGGCTATACAACTTCCATTTCATCGGAATAATATTCACCGCCAAGCATAGTCACAGCTGGGGTTTGTTGTTGTTTCGTGGACAAAATCTAACCAAACTTACTGTTCGACATTAATTTATTATCAACAATTGGATATTCGTTACTGTGGGCTCTTATTACTCTACTTCCTAATAATAGGCAAGTAAATTATAAGATCATGTTTGGATAAACAAATATACCGAATTAAATTAGAATGAAGAAACAGTACGTTGAGTGAGATGTTTCAGCTTGCCGTCAACCCAGCTGGGCCAGCTCCGAAGCTCTCTTGCCGTCGCGCTGTAGGTGGGGGGGGGGGGTCGCGCAGTAAGAGGAGGCGCCGGATTTGAAGCACTCGGCAAGGCCATTTCGCGTTATATGTTTTCGGCTCGGGTTATAAGAGGTTTAGGTAATTCGGGACCCCCCCCCCTCGTGTTGAAGGAGGATCGCGTTGTAGGAGGATGGACTGTACTTCTGTCTAATAAGGCGTACGGTCCGGACGGTGTTCCTCCTGTTGTTCTCAAAAACTGTGCTTCCGTGCTGACTCCCTGCCTAGGCAAACTCTTTCGTCTCTGTCTATCCTCTAACGTCTTCCCTTCATGCTGGAAGTTTGCTCACATTCAACCTGTCCCAAAGAAGGGTGACCGCTCTCAACCCTCCAACTATCGTCCAATTGCTCTTATCTCTTGTCTTTCTAAAGTTTTTGAAACTATTCTTGCTTCCAAAATTTCTTAAGCCATTTCTCTTCTCATAATCTGCTCTCAGATCGCCAGTATGGCTTCCTTAACCCTTGTCTAGCGGGTGCTCTGTGGCCGTTTTGGGCCTTTCCAGGCCGTTCTGACTGCTATATCAACCATCAGTATGACAGGAACTGTATTGCGCCGAAAACTAGGTGGAAATCGCTACACAATGACGCCACATACAGCTACGTAGCACGCGTGGAGCACTGACAGTGTTACCTCGAAGATGGAAGTTTAGCTGATTTTGCTACCTTGCTCACTTTTAGCGAACTATTGGTTACACTGTCATCCTCCCCCGCGGTGGGGGAACTGGAGTTAGTGTGGGCCGGGAGGCCACAGATGTCGGACGTATGGATCATACTATCCCACCCATTTCACTCTATTTCCACCCTTTTTTCACCCGTTTTTTGCCAGTTTTTTCAACTCGACTTATGTTGCGCGCCGCTCTTAAGGGTTAAGGGTCGCTCTACTGGTGATCTTCTTTCATATCTACTAACTCTTGGTCATCCTCCTTTCGGGACTTCGGTGAGACTTTTTCTATTGCACTAGACATATCGAAAGCCTTCGATAGAGTCTGGCATAAATCTTTAATTTCTAAACTACCCTCATTCGGTTTCTATCCCTCCATCTGGCCTTTGTCTCTAATTTTCCTTTCCGGGCCGTTCCATAGCTGCGGTTGTGGACGGCCATTGTTCACTCCTCAACCCTATAAACTCCGGTGTTCCTCAGGGCTCTGTCCTATCTCCTATTCTCTTTCTAATTTTTATAAATGATCTCCTTAACTGTACCTTAATTCCCATCCATTCATACGCAGATGACTCAACCTTACCACTACTCCATTAGTGTTTCAGAATCCCCCAGCCAGCAATCCCTCAACGACAAAGTTAATGAAGCCATAGAACTCTTAAATTCTGATCTAAATACTATTTCCAATTGTGGCAGAGAAAACCTTGTTAACTTTAATGCTTCTAAAACCCAATTTCTCCATCTATCTACCCGTCAGGATCTCCCAGCGGACTATCCCTTATTCTTCAACAATACAAAAATCAACCCTTCATCTTCTCTCAATATTCTTGGTGTCTCTTTTTCTTTGCTCTCATTTGGAAGGACCATATTACCAGTCTTGCTAAGCAGCAGCCTCCCAGAAGCTGGGTGTGCTCAACCGCTTTAGGGGTTCTTTCCCCTGCACAGCTTCTGCTCTGTACAGGGGCATAGTGCGCCCTTGTATTGGTATTGTTCACATGTGTGGGGAGGTTCCTCTCACACCGCTCTCCTAGACACAAGTGAAAGGAAGGCCTTTCGTATCATTAACTCCCGTCCACTCACCAACTCTCTGCAATCTCTCTCTCTCCGCCGCAATGTTGCATCTCTCTCGCTATTCTATCGCTACTATAATAATCAGTGTTCCTCAGAGCTATCCCAGTGCATACACTCCTTTACGTAGGGCACGTGGTACCCGTCTTGCAACTCAATCCACCCTACTCTGTGCAAACTCTCCAACCCAAGAGTGAAACGTTACTCTCAAACTTTCTTCTACTCAACATCTGAGCTCTGGAACTCTCTCCCAGAATCAGTCTTTCCCTCTTCCTATGACTTAAATTGCTTCAAACTCCGTGTGTCCAGGCATTTTGGCTCGAACGTCCCTTGATTTTGGCCCTGTCACTCTTTCAACTATGGGGGAGGCACTCGCTATAGGCAGTTATGCCTTTTGCCTCCCGCAATCACATAGAAAAAAAAAAAAAAAAAAATCATTAGGCTACCATAGTGCAGAGCTTTATCAGTGTATACCACCCCCTTTTCGTAGAGCACGTAGCACCCGTCTTGCAACACAATCCCGCCCATACTCTGTGCAAGTCTCCAACCCAAGAGTGAAACATTATTCTCAGTCTTTCTTCTATTCAACAGCTGAGCTCTGGAACTCTCTCCCAGAATCAGTCTTTCTTCAATGACTTAAATTGCTTCAAACTCTGTCTGTCCAGACATTTTTGCTCGAACATTCCTTGATTTTGGTCCTGTCACTCTTTCAACTGTGGGGGAGGCACTCGCTTCAGGCAGTTCTTCCTTTTGTCTCCCTCATTCACATAGAAAAAGAAATGTACAAGCTTAGATTAATATTCAGTATTCGAGAATTAATAATATGTCGGAGGCTTGTGCATAAACCTTTACTTGTCTTGATAGCGTAATGCTAGATGCGCGGAATTTTGGTGTGAGTATCCTAGGTTCGAGTCCTTGGAATACCACAGATATTCATTAGTTTCATTTATTTCATTAGTTAGGTTTATTTGTAAGTTAATTTGTGGGTTGGTGAAAAAATATATTTATATGATTGTACTCTTGTAGTGACGGCCAGACCTATGAGAGTTCCGTATGGAGCTCAGTGGTCTGGTTAATCTGCTTTACATAACTAAGTGAAGGAGTTCTATAGTCTAATCGCTGTAAATAGGCGAGGAATCATGACTTATAATCCTCTCTAACTCAAAAACGGCTAGTACAAATTGGCTGTAAATTTCCACATCTATTCATTGGCTGACTCTTCCCAAATGGTAGAAATATTAGCTCGATTACTCTAGTCGTTTTTTAGTTACAGAGGATAGAGGTCATGATTTCTCGCCCACTTACAGCGAATAGACTATAGTACATATTATTCTTATATTGTTTCAGGAGGTTCCACGCTCCATAACAGGTCAGGAGGCAAGGCACCAACCAAAAAACCCAAGCGCTATGACATCAATATGGACGCTCTCATGAAGGCTTTCAACACAGGTAAAGAAGTTAGAAAGAGCTGTTTTAATTATTCCCTTTATTTATTAAGGACACTTTCAAACAAGGTGAAACAGAGAAATATTTTTTTATTAATTCTCTTTATTTATTTAAGACTATTATTGATGCTTTCATTAACTCCTTCAGACATACAGTATATGACGCTACCGCGTCATATGGCCGAGTGCGCCAAAAACTCATATGACGCTAGTGCGTCATATGGACTTATCTTCATGGCTCTCTAATAAGTTATATGACGCTCTAGCGTCATATGGAGCTCAGTAAGTCCGATAAGTTAGCTTACGATAAAACCGTTGGTGGCAACCTCAGCCACCTCCGATAATTCTAACGGCCGCAGTGTTCTTGTGAGTGTAGTGCGAGGCGGTGGCAATGATACCGGGCTCCCGCCTCCGTAGACTTACTGGAACATAATATGTCTGAAGGAGTTAAGGAGAGGTTTTTAGTTTGTTTCCTACTCCTCCAGCAATCTTAAAATGTCACCCCCTTGACCCCCTTTCAAGATAAATTTGTATTTTCGGTAGAAAAATGTCCCGACCTAAGGCCGGTTGCTCTTAAATTACAGGCTCCCTATCGCTCGCCAGGATAAAATCGACGCCTAAATGGCACGAAAGGTCTTAAAATTGACAGGATGGGGCGGAAATTCTTAAAATCACCAAACTAATGGGGCAAACGTCTTAAAATCTCAAAAGCGATGGGGCTAGACATGAGGGAGAAAGGGGTCAAGAAAAAAGTCCTTCAAGTGGAAACCTCCCCTTAAGGCTTTCAAACAAGGTGAAACTGTTACATCTGTTTTATTTATGCAGTTTATATTTTCTGTTAATTTTAATTTATGTATTTAACCCTTTGGCTGCGGCTATGTTTGGGCTATTTAGGGTATATTCAGGCACTCCTGAATGATAAATCAAGCATCTGCATTAACCTCTGAAGTGTGCATGGGGGGTATGAGACACCACACTCCTGTGCGGACGTATTTGAGCTGTTCCCATCACTAACATCGTTATTTTACCATAAATAGCATTAATACTTATCCATATGCGCCTATTATAGGTTGATTATAAAGGTATTAACCTGTTACAACAATAAAACAAGTGGAAACAGCGTTTGGATGGTCAAAATCGGCGATACAGGCCGGGAGTTACATAATGTATGGCTGAGGCAACCTCACTTCCCACCACTTTTCTCCACCTCTGGAGAGAGACTGTCGATCGATACTCTCTCTCTCTCTCTTGCACTCGCTTGCTAACAGTGATGACAATGCCCTGCTTGCAACTCACTAATGTTAGCACGAAAATATACACAGAATAAGGGAATAACAGGGAAAATAGGTGATAACTGAAGGAGGGGAGGAAAGTGGGGAAGGAGGGGAGGTGGAGGAGTGATATTTGGCATGGCCCAGGGTCAATAAAACAAAAAAACAAAAAAATAACGTTTTTTTGGGTGTTTTAAATGGATTATTTTCCCCCCTGACTCTTAAGAGTCTTCCCGCAGTCCGCCGGGGGAACTCTTAAGAGTCTTCCCGCAGTTCCCGGGTTAAATGAAGTGTATTCTGCCGAAAACTAGGCGAAAATAGCTTCAAAATGACACCAGAACGGATCCTGTATGTGGTCTGGTTCACCCGCAGTGGTGCCAGTGAAACGCGGGAACGCCGCTATTATGTAACACTCGCTCGCTTGGCTACACTGGTGAGAGAGACAGAGAGAGACCCGCGCGAGACACAGCCTAGCTCAGTGAGCCGCTCGGTGCTCTGAGGGTCGGAGGTGGGCCCCTCATGCTCCCGCCCACTGACACTTGATTTTTACGTTTTTTACAGGCTTTTAAAGCCTGGAAATTGCTGTAATTTGCCAAAACATTCCAGAACGTCACCCGTAGCGAAAGGGTTAAGACTTAAATATGAATGCATTCATGGAGGCTTTGAAAGGTGTAACGGTTAGAAACCTGTTTTATTTCTAATTTTTATTTATTTTATTTACTTCAACAAGGATGCTTTCGAAAAATGTAAAGCAGTTAGAGACTATTTATACTGTATATTCTTACAGTTTCTTACAGTAGATCCTCTGGAAATGGTTCTATATGATTCTAATAAATCATATGCATAATCACAGTTTTCTGTTTCAGGTTGGAAGCGCGAGATTGTCTACCGAGGAATATACGACCCCAACAAAACTTGTAATAGATCGGACATTTACTACTTTGCTCCGAATGGCAAGAAACTTCGCTCCAAAAATGAAATAGCAGATTTTCGTAAGTACTGTATTGTGCTTTGTAGTGGCTCTAGTGGGGTGTCAAACTGGTTGGGAGAACTGAAAATCAGTATCATATTCGAAATTAATATATTTTTTAACTTAGCAGATGCAATAGAAATGGTCTTAAAAGTTGTTATATTTGCCATATAAAGCAATAATACTGCTTCACATGCGCATATTTTACTTGTATAATGAGCATTTAAACATTGAAGAACCAGAAAATGGGTATAAAGAGGAAATATCCAGTGTGAAACCGTATATTTGTGATGGGAGCGGTAGGGAGGGAGGCGGGAGCGATCGCGACATAGATATGCTCTCTCGGCCATTTCGAGAGATACTGAAGGCTTAGGGTTGATCTCGTTCCTGTGTGAAGGTGGAGGGGGGTAGGGAGGGTGTCTAAACATATTTTAGGCAGGTGAGACGATGTATAGGCATTGGGGAAGGGAAAATATTGGTAAAATGAGGATGGGGGAAGTGGAGGGAGAAAGGCGGTAGGAGAAGCATGGTAGGGGGTAAGACCCACATAAGGGGAGGACAGGAAGTAGTGGTAAGGAGATATACCACCTAATCACATATTACTGTACTTCCATTTCACCTGCCACCTGCCATGTCTTGCTAAGGCAGCCTCCCAGAAGCTGGGTGTGCTCAACCGCCTTAGGGGGTTCTTTTCCCCTGCACAGCTTCTTGCTCTGTACAGGGGCATAGTGCGCCCTTGTATTGAGTATTGTTCACATGTGTGGGGAGGTTCCTCTCACACCGCTCTCCTAGACAAAGTTGAAAGGAAGGCCTTTCGTATCATTAACTCCCGTCCACTCACCAACTCTCTGCAATCTCTCTCTCTCCGCCGCAATGTTGCATCTCTCTCGCTATTCTATCGCTACTATAATAATCAGTGTTCCTCAGAGCTATCCCAGTGCATACCACCTCCTTTACGTAGGGCACGTGGTACCCGTCTTGCAACTCAATCCCACCCCTACTCTGTGCAACTCTCCAACCCAAGAGTGAAACGTTACTCTCAAACTTTCTTCTACTCAACATCTGAGCTCTGGAACTCTCTCCCAGAATCAGTCTTTCCCTCTTCCTATGACTTAAATTGCTTCAAACTCCGTGTGTCCAGGCATTTTGGCTCGAACGTCCCTTGATTTTGGCCCTGTCACTCTTTCAACTATGGGGGAGGCACTCGTTATAGGCAGGTATGCCTTTTGCCTCCCTCAATCACATAGAAAAAAAAAAAAAAACAAAAAAAAATGTGTGTGTGTTTTTTATTTTATTTTTTTATTTTTTCTATTGGAAGGAGCGTCTCATGCGCATAGTAAAACCTTCTCGAAAGAGTGTCGCAGCCCTTGGGTTAAGAATGGCGGGAATGCAAGAGAAAGAGAAAATTAAAATAATTGTGATATTTTCTTTATTAACCCTCTCCGACATATGACGCGATTTTGGGCCTATTGGGAATACTTTAAAGCCTTTGTTACCATCAGGAGTATTTAGAATCCTTTAGTTTAGTTACTTCAACCTCTGCAGTTGTCTTTGAGTTAGCTGTGGGCAGAAAACTAATTTTGGAGAGGTAATTATAGGAGTGAGAGAACTCTATTTCTTATTGCTAATCTGGCAACCTCTGTGTCATAAATGCGTGAAAGGGTTAACTGTATTATAACTTTATTAACTGTCTCGAGTCGGACACCCCCAGCTAGGGTGTGTGTGCTTGTGTATATACATACATTACATACAACTATATTATTTAATTACAATATTTATTTATCTTTCTTTTTCCAGTGATAAAACAAGGACTTGTAGGACAAATATCTTTGGAAAATTTTTGTTTTGCGAAGGAACCTTTGGGACTTGATGAAAAATATGAATCCATTAGAAATGCTGCAACTGGTAGAGTTGGATCATCAAGTCAGGTGAGTTACATTAATGGTTGTGCAGATGTGTTTTGTATTATATTAATACAGGTCTCTCTCACTATCTAATGCCTCTTTTTACGATATTTCCCACATAAGATCACTCTTCTTTACTACTCAATTTTCGCTTTACAATGACCGTGATATGAATATACGATACATACATACATACATAAAATGTTTAGACTGAGTGTTCCACACATACATGCAGTTTCAGTCTCTTGTCCTAATGGCGGCGTTCCAGGCAACCCTGTTAAGGGCTGCTTCACTTGTCAAGTTCTTGGATTTGAGATCGGCACGTATAGTCCGATCCCAGGTCTTCCTCGGTCCACCCCTTGGTGCAGCTCCCTCCACAATCACAGACCTGCATTTTTTTCACCCAATTTTTTTCATCCATTCTCTCCACATGTCCATACCATCCCAGTCTACTTGTACGGATCACCTCACTAATACTCTTTATACCTAAACGTCTCCTCTGCTTAACATTTGTTATTCTATCCTGTAGCCTGGCCCCACACATCTATCTCACCATTCTCATCTCATTACGTTCCATTCTGTTGACATCCTCTACTTTAACGGCCCATGTTTCTGAGGCATACGTCATTGCACTTCTAACACATGAAGCATACACCTTTCCCTTCAGGGGGAGAGGCATTCTTTTCATGGTCAGGATTGGCAGCAGTTCTCTGAACTTCCCCCAGCCACATCTAATTCTAGCAACAGTGGCAGCCTCGGCCCCACCACCGGCAGAGATGGTATCTCCTAGGTAACAAAACTTGTTCACCAGCTCGACTCATTTCCAAAATTCACAGCCACAGGATCATCACTTAACACAAGCACGCCTATGCACACTACACACTAAATTTCTCTATTTGTGACTTATCCTTCGGCAGGGGTCCCTTTATTCTACTACAGCGCTTATTCCGATGGTGCACCCAGCGTCGACAGATGCTACATTGAATCGCGTTTAATGCCCACACCCTTTCCACACACTGCACATGGGTATGCACCGCTCTTTTCCACATTGCCTCATCTCAATCTACAATGCATAACCTTGGTTTTATTAATATTGACTCTTAACCCTCTCCGACATATGACGCAATTTTGAGCCTATTAGGGATACTTTAAAACCTTTGTTACCATTAGGGGTATTTAGAAACCTTTAGTTTAATTACTTCAACCTCTGCAGTTGTCTTTGAGTTAGCTGTGGGCAGAAAACTAATTTTGGAGAGGTAATTATAAGAGTGAGAGAACTCTATTTATTATTGCTAATCTGGCAACCTCTGTGTCATATGAGTCTGAAAGGGTTATACCCTTGCTCGCCATGCCCTCTCTCCATTCTCTGAATTTGGCCTCAGCATCTTGCATACTGTCAGCTATCAGGACTAAATCGTCTGCATAAAACAGTTCCAACGGGAGTCCGCCTCTAAAATCTCTAGACAGTGCCTCCAGGACCATAATAAAGAGGAGAGGGCTTAACACTGAACCCTGATGGACTCCAACACGGACTGCGAACTCATCACTCAGTACACCCTTCACCCGACCGATCAGATGAACGCAGCGGGATCATCACGTCCACTCTGAGGCTAAGGGACAGTAGGGTCCTCATATCCCTCAATCATCATCATCATCATCAGAAGGGTGGTGCGCTCCTTGGTGCCACTAGCAGAGTAGTAAACTCTACATAGGCTCCACATAGAGGTGTAGAGGGGGGAGGTGGATGGGTCGACAGAGGTGGAAGGGCCGGCAGAGTTGGATGGGGTGACAGGTGGGTGGGCCGAGAGGTGTATGGGCCAACAGGGGTAGATGAGCTGACAGAGGTGGATGGGGCAGCAGAGTTGGATGGGCTGACAGAGAGGGATGAGGCAGCACTGGTGGATGGACTGGCTGGTGGCTTGAAGAAACTAGAGATGACAGTCTACTTGGCTCCATAGATTTCTTGATAGACCTTCAGACCCTCTTCTACCGCATGTGCTGCTGTTCCACTCCTGGCTGGGTTAGGGTCACATTCCTTCAACAAATCCATAAGATGTTCGATGCCATTTAACGCCTTACAGAGTGTCTTGAGAATTGAGATCCAGGCCTCTTGGTGGTTCCATCTCTTTCTGTTCATCCTCTATGTAGGCTAGCTCTTGCTCAAGTTGCATGAGGTCGTGTTGGATAGAGGCTCGTCATGGTTATCCAACAATTCCTTCACATTGTCTTCATTACAGATCCTATAGTAAGTAAGAGACAAGCCATTTTTATAAGTAGGTAGGCTCTTATTGGCTGGCTTATTTGGGATACCATTGTGTGTCCTGGTGACTTGTCTTGTGTTTTGAAGCATCAATATTATGAATTATACATTATCATATTATTAATTGTCAACATCTATTTATTATTTGTCTGGGTAAATTGATAAACCAATAAAAAAATATAGGGAGACTAAATAAATAGAGTACTTAATGGATGGTGTGGTGCGAGAGGTAAACATTAGATCTATGGGTAGAGGATTGGGTTCAGTAGGAAAGAATGGTGGTTATTAGGGATTCAATCAGTTGCCTTTTGCTGATGACACAGCACTCGTGGTGGATTCTGAGGAGAAGCTGCAGTGAATAATAAAAGTTTGGTGTGGCAGAGTGGTCTTGCCACTGGACTGGTAATCAAATGGACCCGGGTTCGAATCCCAATATGTCAATGGGAAGATATTATTGGGATGGAATTTGTGCTGTACCTAGTTTCAGTGCATTACCACAGCACTCCGAAATGCCAAAACAAAATACCCTCATTGTTCCCTGATTAAATAGCACTGTATGAATATTCCCATATTCAAAATATGCTACAGGGGGGCAATGCCTAGTGAGTTAATTGCTCAATAGGTGGCGTTCTGAGAGTGAGGGTCCGAGCCTGGGGAGTGAGACTGAAGCGCGGGGGCGAAGCAGCTTCGGAGATGGAGTTGGGTTCGAGCCGTGAGTGGGTGCTTCGCATGTCTCACTCCCTAGACTGGAACAAGACCTCACGGGCCTCACCGTGTTCAGCGGTAGAGTGTAAAGGCTATCAGCCTATGCCCGAGAGTGAGTATTTGGAATATATAAAAAACAAAAAACAAATGGGAGGAGGAAGCTGAGGGTGAATGCCAATAAAAGTAAAGTTATGGTGGGTAATAGAGATACTTGTAGCAGGTAAATCTAAATATATGATTGGATGGCAAAATGCTGGAACAAGTGGAGTGTTTTAAATATTTAGGAGGCGTGATAAGCAGGGACGCAGGTGTGGGAATGGAGGTGAGGCAGAAAGTGTGTGAGGGAAGGAAAGTTTTCGGAGCAATGGGAACTATGTGGAAGATAAGAAATCTCGGAATGAAAGCTAGAAGTGTAATCTATCAAGGGATGAGAGTACCAACAGTAAGTAATAGGCTGAGACGGGTCTGAATGTACAAGAGAGAAGAAGGTTGGATGTGATGGAGATGAGGTGCTTGAGGAGTATGTGTGGAGTCATGCATAGAGACAGATTGAGGAATGAAGAGGTGTATAGGAGAGTGGAACAATGGGAAACCTTATTGGCCAGAGTGGAAAAAAGGGATGCTATGCTGGTATGAACATGTTGAACAAATCAGTGATGAAAGGCTTGCTAAGAGAATATATGAGTCAGATACAAGGGGAAATACTGTAGCTTGAGAGAAAGCTCTCGAAAGAGATGGTATGATTTTTTCATTTATTTATTTATTTTTATTTTTTTTTGTATTACAATTAGTTTAACTAGACCACTGAGTTCCCAAATAGAAGAGATGGTGTGAAAAAACATTGGAAAATAGAGAGACGACCGAAGAACAGGCAAGAGAACTGGTGATGAATAGGAATGAGCGGAGAATGCTTGTGAATAGATGAGTAATAACGTGATCGTAGGGAGTGGGGGTCGGGCACCAGTTGGACTAGATACTAGTCTGTCAGGCACCCGGCCTGGGGGACCGGTTTATATATCAAGGACCCTGCCTGGCAGCAATGTGGGCAGGCATTGTGGTGTAGTTCCACTGCGTGTCTGCCTGCTATGACTGGAACCTCTCCAGGAGCTCTGGAACCTGTGATTCCTTGGTCTCTGGGGATCTTCTGGACGACCTAGATGTGAGTGAATATATATATATATATATACACTGTATATATACTGTATAGTGTATACTATATATATATATATATAATGTTGTTTCTCTTCGGGCTCTGTCTCGAGTCGGTCATCCTCAACTATGGGGTATGTGCCTGAGTATATACGGTACATACAAACAGTACATTCATACAATGTTTTTTATTGATGTCATCTAACAATTCCCTTCAAAACAGAAAGGTGGATCGGACACTGGCACTCCATCTCCGTCACAAACTCCCCGACGAGCAACTCCTACAGGGACAACCACCACCAAAACAGTCAAAGCCACCAAGACCATCACTGTCCCCACCACCAAAACAGTCAAAGTCTCCAAGACCATCACTATACCCAAGAGCATTGTTAAGAGAATGCTTTACCCGGATTCTAAAAAGTCGTCTCCAAAGCGGCCTAAAATGATGGTTGCGCCCATGGTAAGTTCAGTAATGTGGGATACAGGGTGTCAAACTGGGACGATTTAGTATCAAGACTGGAATTAATATGCGAGGAAATTCAGGAAAATTAACATGAAATAGCAGTTTTCTTGGCCATTTTTACACCACCAAAGCCTGCCCTAGTGGAGAGCATCTTGACTTCCTATCCAGGAGTTGGGAATTCAAACATGAAGTTTTTTTTTCGCTAGCCCTGAATGATACCATCTCCCTTGAGCAAGGGGATGGGTAATAGTCTCGGGTAGTACATAATATAGTTTTAGTACTATTAGATCACCTCAGACGGGAAGAGAACCTACCAGTTATAATTATAAAATGAATTCTCAACATAATCATAACTTTGTTCACATAAAAGTTTAATATATATAAGTTTACAGACCGTTTCATCCACAGACAGTGTGGCTTCAATCTTACGTCCTAAATGGCGGCATTCCAGGTGAACCTGTATTTGGCTCCCGGTATAACAATAATAATAATTTAGTAGTAGCCTCTACGTTTCCAACGTAGAGCTATATACATCTCGTATAATTCCGTTCCGTTGTGGAGCGGGTAATTATCGTAATCCATAGCGTGATTAATCGATAACATCTAGAGTAGCACCTACTCTCTCTACTAGGTACGTTGTACACACTTTTGAGGCTACTATTAAAAAGGAAAAACTGAAAATATTGATGAGAAAGAAAAAAGAAAATATTGTCCATCCTATCTGGCTCCTTAACCCTCCTGGCCCGGTTGTCATTTTAAAATGACACCACGAATTAAGGGCCGGTGCCCGGATGTCATTTTAAAATCTGTAAGCTTGAAACCCTATTCAGCTTGGTCTGAACGCCGTGCGTCCGACGCATGTAAACAAAGCCGATCGTTACGTCACCGCACCTCCGAAAACAAGAAAGAGAAGACTCGTTTGTTATTGTATGTCTGTATGTCGTTGTTTCAGTAGTGAAAAGATCGTCATATTGCTAACATCGCCTGCAAGTGCTCTCCACTGAATTCGTCATCACAACTGAACCAGTTGACATAGAGAGCTCTACTCAACGCCAGTCTACAGATTAGAAACCGCACTACATTTATAGATGCGTGGGAAATTTCTAGCAGTTAAACTAAAAAAAAATACGGTACCCTAGGCCTAGACGTTTTTCGGCCAGATCGCCCGGGTAGCCCACACTGTCATTTTGAGAGCCTGCCCGGGCCAGGAGGGTTAAGCCGCTGTCACGGGTCCACCGCACCATACGACCGGGTTTATTAGATCATCTGTTTCACGCTACTCTCCTTCACAAAAGGCGATTTTCGGGCCTCTGTTTTTTGTGTCTTCCATGCCTGTCCCCTACCCTTTGGGTGAGTTGTGGGCCTCATTTAAGGTACCTGTGGTTTTAGACAGATGATCTGTGATGTAGGCACGCCGAAAAATGGGCTCTTAACGTGTTTTTTGGAGTGTGGCGTTGAAACTGGAGGTTACTCTTCTCTTTTGCCTTATGCGCTTGGGCGTCTCGTTCACTATGGCCTTTGCCTTTTTTTTTTTTTTTTTTTTTTTTGCGGTGGCTTTAGTTTTTGTCTTAGCAGGTTCTTTTCAATTTGTTTTGGTCACTGCCTTAGTTTTGCTAATAATTTTCGCGAACTTAGGCCTAGGCGTACTTGTGCCCTTCTCGTTGGTTGAGAGGGGGGCGCTGACCCCCTTTTTTTTTTTGTCTCGCTTTTGGGGGGCTTTTTTGCTGGTAGCTGCCTCTCCTCAAGGGTGCAGGACCTCGTGCGCCAGGTAATTTCATATATTACTGCCTCAAGTACTGATTAGGCTAACTTTTGTTTTTAGCCTAGCCTAGTGGGGGGGGCGACTTTAGTTTCCGTCCCTTTTTTGGTGTCGTCCCCTGTGCTTTGTTACCTGCTGCTGGTTGCTTACCCTCCTCAAGGGGCCGGTAACTCGTGCACCCTGTAATTTCATATATTACTGACACTCGTACCTACCTTGGTAGGGGCTCCAGTCTCCGGGCCTAGGGAGAGCTTTTGGGCTCCTCCCTGACCTGGTGTCTGTGGCTGTTTCAGGGGTCTTTGTCTTTTATGTGTGCATGCCCTCTTACCTGTTACTCCTGCCTGGCCGCCCTCTTCAGGGGCGCTCTTCGGCCTTTACCTTCTTCATGGGGGGGGTGTTCATTCTTATTTGGCACTGTTCATACGCCTTTCAAGTTTTGTTTTCATGATATATGGACTGGCTTTCTTCTGGTTCCTGTCCTTGACATACGGGCATACCTTACCAGGGCCTCATCGGGGTTTTTAACAGGGTTTTTTTCCAGGGTTTTTTTCTTCTGCTTACAGAGTGGTATGTCTCCTGCACTCTGCTCTCGCGTCGGGTGTCAGTCCCGGGTGGTGAGCTCCAACCATCGTGAGTGCCCATCCCACGCAGGCTGCTACACAAAGGTTGGTTTTGACCCTCGGAGGTGTGGCCCGTGCATGGTGGACCTAGTGACGCTTGAGTCCCACCCTACGTCCGCTTCCGCTGACGGGGCTCGGTCGCGCCTCCTCTCGACGTGGTCTGCGGTGGCTCGCTATGTTCGGGACAAACTACATCGGGTGCCTGGCTTCACGGACGACGATGTGCGTTCCTTACTCCGCCTTCCACTTTCTTCACCTCATGGACGCCGGGCCGTCTTTGTCCAGGTGCCCGCATTGGACCTCTCGACTGCCTCTGTGGACACTGGCAGGAAGAGGAAGCACCGCTCCCCTTCTGCGAGGCGGGGCCGGTCAACACCCACGCGCCACCCTGCACCTTCAGCGCCTACTGCCGGGGTTACTATTTTTCGGCCTAAGCAGCAGCCTGCCACCTCTACGCCTTTAACAGACATCGTCCCTGCGGTCTTCTCCCCTCATCGACGCACGACTCACGACCTCATCCATGAGATTGAGGCTGAGCAGGCCGTTGGTCACCACCCTTCTGCTCCGCCACTTGACCTGCCGACTCCACTCCGTCCAGCTGCTCTTTTTGACCAGGCCGTCGATATCCCTCTGTCGCCTCCTGCTCCGCCTTCGTCGTCTGGCAATGTGGATCTGACCCACCACTGTGCCCAGTCTCCTTCTGCACGACCTGATCGGTCTCCTCCCCTGGCCGTGCAAGATGCCCCAGAAGAAGGGGATTGGACTGATCTGGAGGAGGGTCCGGAGGATAAGGACGGAGACGACAACGGGGACTGGTTGGACGTCGACGGGGAGGGGCTTGACGACTCCCCTTGTGAGTCCATCCACAACACGCCGCCTCGCCGGAAGCGTGTCCGCCGTCTCCGCATCATTTCTCCCTCGTCGTCTACTGTTGCTTCGGCCGAGGACCCCGAGCTTCCCCTGACTGTCGCTTCTCTTCAAACTGCTCATCTTCGGGCCCAGGAGGCGAACACTGAAAAGTTCGCTTCCTTACAGTCGGCACTGGAACGACTCACTGAGGCGGTTTTGAACCCTACCTCTGTCCCTCAGGTCGTCCCGTTGGTGACTCCTCTTCCACCTTTGGAGGAGCACCTGCCGACTAAGCCGGCTCGCCAGGCGGATGCTGCTCCTGCCTTCCCACCCCCTGCCCCCTCTCAGGCTCCTGCGGCTTCGTTCGTCGTCCTACCTGAGAGTGGTCTGGGGCTGGTTACTCAACCTGTGCACGTTCCTTCGCTCTCCAAGTTCAAGATTCCGAAGCGTAGGTTCCCGTCTCTGTATGGGGAACCTGCTTCCTGGAGGAACGTACAGGCATCGCACCCGGAGCGTGTAGTCACCCATGCGCCTGGCGAGCGCCCTGTGGCAGCTAGCTGGACGATTCAGGTCAATGCCAAAGGCCTGTTTCGGGCTTTGACTCTGGACGGACTTGTCCCAGAGGTGGACATCAGGGTTCACCCTAGTAGGTCGGACATTCAGTTTTTTACGTACCGGCCTAAGGTGTCCCCCTCTGGGTCTACTAAACTCTGGGCGGACTTCACTCAACACGACATTAATGTAGATGCTACCACTGTGTCGGCCATTGCGGGCCTTCCTCTGGTGAGGAATGCCCGGGACATTGAGGGTAACCTCATGCTCGAACTCCCCCATTTGGAGGAGGGACCTTGGGATTTGTGGCTGGCAGAGGGTATTGACTTTGGGGTTCGGTCTTTGGAAGGGGCGGCTCAGCTCCCTTCCGTTGACGAGACGTTCGTGTCGAGTTTGGTCCTGTCCTCGTCCGGGGTCGCACCCAAGTATTGGTCTTGGTTGAACGCCCCACGCATGGTTTTAGATAAGATGCCCACCTCCTACTTCGCTCCACCTGAGAAGAGCTCCCTTGAGCGGGATCATAGGCTCCGACAGCGCGCTGCTCGTTTACTCTCCACCCTCTTGCTCCAACTCCAAATGGCTCATCTTCACCTCAGGCTCATTGAAGCCCAGCCGGATGGGGACATCAGGAGGGGCGAGGAACACTTGCGGCGCGTTCAGTTGCAGCTTGCTCTGAACTCCGTCGGCGACCTTCGGGTGGCTATCCACGAAGCTGCACGTTGTCGTCAGTCTCTGCGGGTGGCTTTTTGTAAGAAGGCGCCCGCTGAGGTCAGGACTAAGCTGTTGCTTTCTGAGCTAGCTACGGAGTGTCTCTTCTCAGATAGCGCTTGGCAGGAGGCTTACCTCTTTGCGGCTGCGGGGCGCTTCGCACCTCGTCGTTCTGAGGTGTCGCGGAACCCCTCAGCCGCTTCCTCCCACCAGAGAGGGCGGAAGGTCGGCCCGCAGCGAGGACGCCAGTTTTGGCGAGGTGCCACGGCTGGGAAGCGCCAGGCGGTGAGGGGTCGGGCAGTGCGCCCTTATGTACCTCGCTCCTCGCCTCGCCCTTCTCAGCAACTCGCTATTGAGGCTTCCTCTCGGCGAGTCGACCAGAGGCAGGGTGATAGTAGGCCCACGCAGGAGCGTCACCACCAATTTCGTCGGGGCGGTCGCTACAGGGGAGGTGGTAACCGTGGGGGTCAGTCCTCCCACGGCAGGTCCAGGGAGCACACTGCGGGAAAAAACGCGTAGTGCCTCCAAGACCTTCACCCCTGCCCTCTCCCGACTGTCTCCCCGAGATGGTGTTGACTCTCACGAAGGGGGCCCTTACCAGCTTCTTTCGCCCCCACTTTCGGCACTGGCCTCGCCGATCGTGGGCGCGTCGGGTAGTGAAGCGGGGTCTGTCCTAGAGGTGGCGGTCACGGCCTCCTCTCAGACGGCCTCCCAGACATCGACCTGTTTCCCCGGAGGTGGCCAAAGTGATTCTGTCAATGCTCGAGGATGGTATCATCACGGAGATCTCGCCTCACCAGCGGGTCTTCCTCTCTCGAGTATTTCTGGTCCCCAAGAAGGACTGCGACGCGATGAGACCGGTGGTCGATCTGTCGTGCCTCAATCTGCATATCGTGAATGACCACTTTCGCATGCTCACCATCAATCAGGTGCGGTTGGCGCTCCGTCCCGGCTGCTGGGTGGTATCCCTGGATCTCAAGGATGCGTACTGGCATGTGCCGATCGCTCCTCGGTTCCAGAGTTATCTGGCGCTCCAGCTGCACGAAAGGGTGTTTACGTTCGACAGGTTGCCCTTCGGCCTCAATATCGCGCCGCGCGTCTTTACGAAACTCGTCAAACAGGCTCTGACTCCCCTGCTCCGTCAGGGGATTCAGATCCTGTTTTACTTGGACGACTGGCTCATCGCCGCAGACTCTCCCACCCTTTGCGTACAGGACACTCTTCTTGTCATCCAACACGTCACACAATTAGGTTTCAAAATCAACGTTCCCAAGTCATGCCTCACTCTGTCGCAGGTCGTGACGTGGGTGGGCGGGCCTCGACTGGGACATGGCGAGCGCGACTGTCTGCCAGAGTCGAGTGAACGCTTCGAAAATTCGAAGGAAACTTTTCGTTGTGTTGCACTCGATGTCGATTTCCAGGAAACTCTGGGACTCGCTGGTAGGGTCACTCAATTGGGCGTCTCTGACCATTCCCTTAGGGAGGCTCAGGATTAAACGCCTTATTCAGCTAGGCAACAGAGCGTTCCCGCTTCTGCCTCCACATCGGCTTTGGCCAATTCCGCGCTCGATCCATGTACTCTTGACACACTGGGTCGCACGGCGCACGCTCGCGAGGGCGGTGCCCTGGACGTCTCCCCCTCCGACCATCTGGGTGGACACGGATGCGTCCATCGAGGTCGGGTGGGGTTACCAGTCAAACACGGGACATCAAAATCATGGCAGGTGGTCAGGTCTCACTCATTTACACATAAACGTCTTAGAACTGTTGGTCCCGTTGTTCTTCCTGAGGGATCATGGGCAGCCCTTTCCGGCAGGTCTCTGGCCTTCAGGATGGACAACATGACCGCAGTTCATTGCATCCAGAAACAAGGCTCCTCCAGGTCCGCCGTTCTTCAGGACCTGGCGGAGAAATTGTTTTACCAAGCAGACCGGTACAACATCACACTGCATGCAACCTACCTGCCCGGGACTGCCAATCTTTGGGCGGATGCTCTGTCGAGGGGACAGAGCACCCAGGTAGAATGGTCTTTCAAACAAACCGTATTCGACGACCTAGCGGCCTCCTGGGGTGTTCCGCAGGTCGACTTGTTCGCTTCCGACCAGACGAACAAGTTGCCTGTGTTCCTGACTCGCTGGATTCGAACTCCAGCGGGGGGACCGGAGCAGGTGGCAGTCAATATACGTGTTTCCGCCACCCGACGCACTTTTGATGTGCAAAGTCCTCCACAGGCTGGGAGAGTACCAGGGCAGAGTTTGGTTGATCGCGCCCCTATGGCCGGCCCAAGCCTGGTACGCTCAGCTGAAACGATGGTGCCCGAGTCCCGTTCACCTATCGGTCTCAGACTTCCACTTAGGGTCGATTGGAGACCTAGGGACATCGTTGGCATTCGAATCGTGGATGTTTGTGAGGCGGGGTGGCTGCCTATGTTTGGACGATCATTGACTAACAAGTTGACTCTACATTGGACACCTTCAACATGGAAGACTTACGAATCTCACTGGCACAGTTTTACTTCTTGGATAAACGACACATCACAAACAACTCCATCTGTGGCGTTAGTGTTCCACTACCTCAATTATTTATTTGAGTCGCGCCACAACATGTACAACACCATTAGGAACCACCTGTCTGCCATTCGGGAGCCGTTTGAGAAGTTAACGGGGTTGGTCGTTCCTCAACAAGAATTGGATTTCTTTCTGCGCGCCTGCTTTAGGCTTAGACCACCCCCGCGTCAGCTTCCCCCTCAGTGGTCGCTCTCACACTCCTCTCGTCGGCCCCTTACTCTATCTCTCCTACACCTGACAGATTACTTGACAAGACACTGTTTCTTCTAGCTTTAGCTACAGGTGAGAGGGTCTCGGGGCCCAGAATTGCTTGAGGTTTTCCTCCATTCTCGGCTCCGTCACTTTGGCCCCTTCTGTTCATTTTGTTGCCAAGAATGAGCGTGAGTCCCATATTTTTCAACCTTTTACTGTCCCTGCCTTGAAGCGGGGTCGGGTACATAATTCTTTGTGCCCGGTTAAATCTCTCCATACATATGTTGACTCCACGGGGCCGGGGTCTGGGTTGGCTTTGTGGGTGGCGCCTCGGACCGGTAGGGGGTTGACCAAACGTGCTGTGGGGATTCGCCTGTGTTGTGTCATTAGGGATAGTAATCCTCATATTAAGGGCTCTGCGCACGACGTTCGCTCATACGCGGCTACTCTGCGCTTTTTGCATAACCGGTCCCTTACGGATATTGCTGACACAGGGCTCTGGTCTTCCCACTGCACGTTTGTCTCCTCCTATCTGTCCATGTCCACGGACAGGCCGGGGCGTCCTTGTGTTGCGTTGGGCCAACGGGTTATTTAGGGGTATGACCTGTTATGTCCTTCTCTCTTCTGTCCTTCACCTGTCCTACCATGTATATTTTGGGGGGGGGGACGGGGTAAAGTGGGGTGAATCGCACGATACATGTACCTGCACCTAGGTTAAGTCTGAGTTTTCTAGTCTTAAGGTATTCTTGGCTCGGGGTATGTATGAACCTATTACCTCATTCTTACCGTTAGACTTCTGTGTTAGTCGGTTCGCCGACTTGTATTCACCTCATCATATTTTGTACAGTTCCCCTCTTCTCCACATGTCTCTGTTCACTCTCTGTTGGGGGGGTTTTCATTGCTGTCTTTACACTGTAGGCTACACCTGGGTTAAGTGCTCGTCGCTTCTCTCCATGGTTTTCATGATCACATCCAGCACACGTTCCACTGTTCTGTGCTTCTTGATGTTTTTCTGCGTACCTTAACGGTACTCCTCTTGTCTTCTTTATGAACCGGGGGGGGGGGGGGGGGGGCGCATCTTATATTCATAAACATTATGAAATACATCATTCTTTATCATCAGTTAAGTTATCCCATTTATTACGACATGACTGTACCTGATTCTCTTGATATGCACCTGTCAGTACAATCTTTCTTAAACTCTCTTGTTTATAAGTCTGTCTTTCATTGATCCTGATGGTTACTATTTGCTAAAGTTTGTGTTTTCAGCTTGGATGTCCGCCTCCAATTTGGTACTCTAGCTCTACGTTGGAGATGTAGAGGCTACTACTAAATTGGGAGGTTTGACACTCTCCCAATACCAAAGAAGGAAAACCTTCTATTTGGTAGGTAGCCTCGGAGTATCCAACGTCATAGTATCCCGCCCTCACGCCGTACCCCTGCCCATCCAATCTTGTCTTTTTAACTTGATACCTAGATGATCTAATAAACCCGGTCGTATGGTGCGGTGGACCCGTGACAGCGGCTTAAGGAGCCAGATAGGATGGACAATATTCTACAATTTTCTCTTTTCTTTCTCATCAATATTTTCAGTTTTTCCTTTTAATAGTAGCCTCAAAAGTGTGTACAACGTACCTAGTTGAGAGAGTAGGTGCTACTCTAGATGTTATCGATTAATCACACTATGGATTACGATAATTACCCACTCCACAACGGAACGGAATTATACGAGATGTATATAGCTCTACGTTGGATACTCCGAGGCTACCTACCAAATAAAAGGTTTTCCTTCTTTGGTATTGGGTGAGTGTCAAACCTCCCAATAATCACTGATATAATAATAATGACTTAATGAAAGGCTTGATGACTGGTATTGGATATTCTCTTGTTCGACACCCTGGTGGGATATGAGTTGGTGTTATTTTAAGTTGTTAAGTCGATGGGCTAGAACCCGAAATCAAACAAATCGGTCCTATTGACGGTCAACATTTTAGCATAATCTTCACTATATGGCTATTATGTGAACTTAACTTTCTCGCTCACCAGAAGACACAACTGCATCTTCCTGTACTACCTTCCGAAACTAAAATCGTTGTATTATAATGTAAAACTTGCAAAATAAACAAACCAAAACTTGGACGAACACAGTAAAAAGACAAAAGACAGGGTGCTACTGCACCCACAGATCACCTACATCAAGAAACCAAAATCCTCAAAGTCAAAGACCATCTGGACATGAGAGGCACTCAATTCCTGGCAGCAGCCTCCACAAACCAAGACCACCCACTAAACTACATGGCAACACACCCACAGACACCAAGAAATATAAAAACAACACCCAGCACACGGTATCACACACAATTATTGTCCTCTCTCCCTCCCTGCCCACCCCGAACTAACTTCCAGAAGCACATCCATACTCATATCTCTCGCCAATCCATCCACTCACTCACAGACAACACGCAGCTGCATGCACGACCTCCCGAAATCCATCCTTCCGAATCCTCCCTCCCTCGCGAGGACAGAGTCCACCTGGCCAGGCTGAGATGCGGACACCATCCAGCTCTCCTGAGCTATCAGAAGAGACTGGATGACTCCGTTGTCGACGCCTGCCCGGGATGTAACACAGCACCCCATACCATTAAACACATCATAGAAGACTGCATCTCACACAACCACTTACGCCAACAACACAATCTACACTCAATGAGAGCTCTGTGGGAAAGCCCGATCGTGGCCATGGCCTTCCTCAGGGACTCGGGGCTGTTCGGCCAGGCAGCTTAGGGAACAACAACTTATCAAAATTGCTATGTGGAAACAACGCGTAAGCAAAATAATAATTTATACATAAAAGAACACAATCCACCTCATAGGGTGTACATCACTACATGAGCAAGTTAATCTGGTTCCCAAGCAAACTAATCGCACATATAACAATGCACTATCGTTATGTTCAAGGAATTAGTCAGTTTGGAAAGTAGATTTTACTGTAATTGTAATTAAAAACCCTCTTTGATAGGATCAATTTTCACTCTAGCCCAACGACTAGTAGTATTAGTACCGGTAGTAGTCAACCAAAAAAAAAAAAAAGGAAAAATGGGGCTTGGGCCTGAGTAAATAGATAGATAGATAGTAGTCAACCAACAACAAAAATAACAATACTATTACTAGTTCTGTGAGCTATATATGAACTGTCTTCGTGGTGCAGTGCATAGTGTGTTGATTTTCGGTGTGAGCATCCTGGGTTCGAATCCCCGGACTGCCACATGTGTCTGTTAATTTCATTAATTGATTTTAGGAGTAGAGTTGGTTGGTGGAGAGAACATAATAATTATATGCATGTTACAAAAGTATTGACTTAAACTACAACTACTACCACCACTATTACTACTAATGTTACCACTACTATTACCATCAAGACCATGATCCCAGCACCCAGAAGTATCAAGAGATTGCTTGAGGAAGGAACTGAGGAATCGTCTACCAAGCGACCCAAAACTGTTTCTCCTGCGGTAAGTATGGTGACAATATTTTTTTTTCTTAACCGACTGAAAATTGCCATGTCACCATCTTGATTACACAGCTATTGCAAACATTTTGTAGCGAAGTGTGATAATTGTGAAAGGTTCGCATCAATATGATTCAAGGATATATCTATCTAATTCCAGATGCCTTAACCCCTCCAACTCGGCTGTCGTCTTACCCTCCATGCCCCCAGAATTGGCCCATATGGGGGTCTTATGGCCATATAGCCTTCATAGCTTAGCAATGGTAATAGGTAGAAAGATCAGCTTGACCCCTCCTCCCCGGTTGTCATTTTAAAATGACACCACAGCAGATGGCCAGGAGCCCGGGTGTCATTTTAAAATCCATAAGCTTGAAAGCCGTGCGTCGAACCGTATGTAAACAAAGCCTGTTGGAGCGACGCGCACTTTCGAAATCAAGAAGGAGAAGTCCGACTTTTGGTCTGACTTTTTTTGTTATTGTTTTGGAGAACAAGATTAGTTGTTATTATTGTGAGATATTGCTAAAATCGAGGCAAAATGCGCTCCACGGAATTCGTCATCACAACTGAACCAGTTGACCTAGAGAGCTCTACTCAACGCCAATCTACAGATACGAAACACGGCTACGTTTAGAGATGCATGTGAATTATCTAGCAGTTAAAATAACAAAGATAGGCTAGGCCTATTACGACGTTTTTAGGGCAGATCGCCCGGATCTCAATAATGTCCTTAGGATGGCGAGCCCGGACAAGAAGGGTTAAGGGGAGGCAGACCGTTTTTCTGGACCCCCTTCTCCCTAATGTTTAGCCCCACTAGTTTTGAGATTATTTATAAGAGGTTCGGCCCATTTGTTTGACGATTATAACACCTTTCGCCCTATTTCGTTGTAAATTTTAAGACCTTTCATGCCATTTAGGTGTCGATTATTTCCTGGCGAGCGTAAGCGAGCCTGCAATTTTAAGATGATTTGGCCTTCGGCCGGGACATTTTTCTACCGAAAAATATACACATTTATCTTGAAGGGGGGTCTAGGGGGTGTTTTTCTAAGCTTGATGGAGGTCTAGCGAGGAAACTAAAAAAAAAAAAAAATGAATAAATTAATTAATAAACCAAACAAACGGCCAGCCTCCCCTTAATGGGAAATGGAGTACTTACTGTTGTCTTGACCCTGTCGTTGACCGGATATTGCTATGTTGTCTGGTTGTTGTGTTGTGAGGTGAACATTTAGCGCACAGGAGTATAAGAGGACACCCGAGTTCGGGGGCTTAATCCCTGAGGGGAGGGGGGAGTTTGGACAAATTAATCTAGTTTTCCATTCTGTATCAAGATATCAGTTGCTAGGGGTTTAAGCTCTCCACCAGGTTATATTTATATATATATATATATACTGTTTATTATATATCACTAGTGATATTATAAGTAACCTTTCATAGTCATTTTTTTTTTAGAATCCGATAAGCTGAATCGGGCGAAATGTCCGATGATCAATCTAATTAGGTGAAACATCTTAAAGTTGCTAAACTAATAAAGCATAATAGAGAATCCAAAAAGTTCACCTTAGAATGGATAGAGTTTATCTGTACTTCCTCTTTTTGCTCCCCCAGCAGATACAAGGGCACCCGAGAAACTACAAGAGTGTACCCGTCTTAGGGGGCCCTCCGGTGTTATTAAGCAAACCTAAGTGGCCCGGTGACACGTTTGGATTAGCCAAGACACCGCCACTCTTCATACCTTCCACATCCCAAGCGGCTCTCCCAATCGCTTCCAGTGAGTATTTAACCCCTTCTATACCGACTACCTCTTTTAAACTTATTCTAGCTCTATTTAGACTATTTTGTGTATCTTAAGAAGGATCTGTGGTAGTAAAAAGGGTTGATTAAGATAGTTCGAAGCCTATTAATTGGTGGAACTTCTTAACTGAATAAACTGAAGTAAACTTCTTAAACTGAATAAGATCGTCCAATAGTTGCCAGAATATTAGAATATAAAACTTGCAAAATAAACAAACCAAAACTTATACGAACACAGTAAAAAGACAAAACAACTAATCAAAATCGCTATGTGGAAACAACGCTTAAGTAAAATAATAATTTATAAATAAAAGAACACAATCCAACAATTAAACTTTTCCGCCCCGGTGGTGAGTGGGCGGGAATTAATGATACGAAAGGCCTTCCTTTCTACTGTGTCTAGAAGTGCGGTGTGAGAGGATCCTCCCCACACAAGTGAACAATACTCAATACAAGGACGCACTGTGCCCCTGTACAGAGCATGAAGCTGTGCAGGGGTAAAGAACCCCCTGAGGCGGTTGAGCATACCCAGCTTCTGGCAGGCTGCCTTAGCAAGACTGGTAATATGGTCCTTTCAAGTGAGAGCAGAAGAAAAAGAGACACCAAGAATATTGAGAGAAGATAAAGGGTTGATTTTTGTGTTGTTGAAGATTACGGGAAAGTCCTCTGGGAGTTTCGGACGGGTAGATAGATGGAGAAATTGGGTTCTGGAAGCATTAAAGGTAACAAGGTTTTCTCTGCCCCAATTGGAAGTAGTAGTTAGATCAGAAGATATCGGTAAGTGTTTATGGCTTCATTACGTTTGTTTTTGAAGGATTGCTGGCTGGGGCGTTCTGGAAAACTAATCGAGTAGTGTAAGGTAGAGTCGTCTACGTATGAATGAATGGGACTGGAGGTACCGTTGAGAAGATCGTTTATGAAAATTCGAAAGCGAATAGGAGATAGGACAGAGCCCTGAGGAACACCGGAGTTGATAGGATGAAGAAGTGAGCGATGGCCGTCCACAACCGCAGCTATGGAACGGCTGGAAAGGAAATTAGAGACAAAGGCACAGATGGAGGAATAGAAACCGTAGGAGGGTAGTTTAGAAATTAAAGATATGTGCCAGATTTTATCGAAGGCCTTCAATATGTCTAGTGCAATAGAAAAGGTCTCACCGAAGTCCTGTCCCGAAAGGAGGATGGCCAAGAGTTAGTAAGATATGAAAGAAGATAATAATAATATGCTGGTATTTTATTTGTTCGAGCGCCAATTCTCCAAGTGGATTCACGAGCGCTCACATTAACTTACATTTTTCCATTTACAAAAAAAAAAAAAAAAAAAAACATTAAAGCTTATATTCATCAGTAAGATCACCAGTAGAGCGACCCTTAAGGAAGCCATACTGGCGATCTGAGAGCAGATTATGAGAAGAGAAATGCTTAAGAAATTTGGAAGCAAGAATAGTTTAAAAAACTATAGAGATACAAGAGATGAGAGCAATTGGACGATAGTTGGAGGGTTGAGAGCGGTCACCCTTCTTCGGGACAGGTTGAATGAGAGCTTGGATGTCTAAGCTTGGATGTCCACCTCTAATTTGTTACACAGCCTTGACGTTGGATTTGCCAAGATTACTAACAAATTGGGAGATTTGACGTACCTCCCAACATACCAAATAGGAAAGCCTACTATTTGGCAGTAGTCTTGGAAAATCCAATGTGCTTAGTACCCTCCCACACGCCGAACCCCTGCCCATCCTTGCTCCTCTGTCAAAGTGGAATGTGATGGCGGTTAAGGGGCGCATGCGCTCTGGTTCGACCATTTGTCAACAATCATAACAGAAGACGGTATGGGTAGCAGCTGCAAATAAGGTAAATTCCATTTTTCTTCTTTTCTATGCTCTTTTCACCTTCTGTGGTGGTCTTGGGTAGTGTACAACGTCTCCTAAAGTAAGTTAAGGAGTAGACTCTAGACGTTTTCTTATTTAACCGCGGTTGGGGTGACTACTTTGGGGTCACTTCATGACTAGTCGCCACTGCAATTAGGTTAATAGCCTTGACGTTGGATTTTCCAAGGCCACTACCAAATAGTAGGTTTTCCAATTTGGTATGTTGGGAGCCCAAATAGGGACAACACAAAACAACACAAAACAATGAACACACAAAACCAAACACAAATTCACACACATCTAGCCTTTAGGTCACCCAGGAGAAGACCCAGAGACCAGGGATCACCAAGGTCCCTCTAGCACTCCCCCAGCCCCCGACCACTCGGAGAGGTTGCGGTCTCAGCAGGCAGACATGCAGCGAGCCGAAACCGCGAGCCCGCCCACCACACATCCAGGCACACCCTTCATATATACCGGCTCCTTGGGCCAGGCGCCTGACGGACTATTATCTAGTCCTTCTGGCGCCCGACCCCTTCTCCCAAATGACCACGTGTTCACTCATCTATTCACAAGCATTCTCTTTTATATTAATTATTTCTTATCTTATCTTATCTTATCTTAATTATTTCATAAATGTTTATACATATTTTAATAATGCATCACTTAGCTCTACTCCCACTAGTTCTGTATATTTTGATAAAACTAAACTTAAAGATGCCCTTAAATTCTTCCTTTTCAATACTTATGTTAGATTTGGGCCTTACAATTTTCAAACAAATATTAGGAATTCCTATGGGTGGAAATGCTAGCCCTTTAATTGCAGACTTATTCTTGCTTGCTTTAGAATTTAAATATATAAAAGACTTAGTTGACAGTAGCAAGAAAAATAAAATCCCAGAAAAATTAGCACTTGCTAAATTGTTAAGTAATAATAGTAGATATATTAATGATATTCTCGTTTGCAATTTGTTAAATTTTAATCAAGTTGCTAAACTTATTTACCCTAATTCTATTCCCCTCACACAATGTAACGTAAATTATAAAGTTGAAAATGTTCTTGATATAAATATAGAGATTGTTAATGAACAGTGCATACTTAAAGTATATCACAAAGTTGATGATTTTAATTTTAACGTAATAAACTTTCCTTTCCCTAGTAGTAATATCGATAGTAAAATAACTTATAATTGTTTTTATTCCCAATTAATAAGATTTTGTAAAATCTGCACTAAAGTAGATGACTTTTGGGCTAGAGCTAGGTTACTATACAGACTCTTAGTAGACAAGGTTTTGAGGCAAGTAAATTGTTCCATAAATTTAATCTTTTTAGTGTCAATTATTGTGACTGTATTCTAAACTTTGACATCAATAATTTTAATCAAGCATTTTTAACTTGAAGTTTCTTGTATAACCTCTGCTTACTTTTTGTCTGTATTTATTGTTTTGTGTCTGTATTTATTGTTTATCTTTTTCTTTTTCTATTATTAATATTGATGATTTTTTAAATTGATTATTCTTGTTAAAAGAGTACTCTTTGTCTAAATCTGTTGTTACTTCATATTTTGCAATTATTTGTCTTTATATTATATGTATTCATTGTCGATAGTATCAATTGCTTGCTTTTGCGATTTCCTTAGTTTATTTGTGCGATAAATGAAGGTTATTTATAGGGTAGTTATTGATAGGGGTCACTTGAGGCATGCTATGCTTACAGGTACCTACCCGATAGCACTATCGTTAGTGAGTGCTGTACTGTATTTTATATATTATTTTGTAATAGTATAGATATCTTATCAATATTTGTATTTTGTACTATTGTTAATGTCTTGTCATGTTGCAAATTTTATTTTAAATAATATTTTGACATTTAACATCTAGTTTCTTTATTCATGCAGAGTTTAGTAAAATTTACCAGAACATCCCGGACTTCCCAAACTTGACTAATTCCTTTAACGTGACGATAGTGCGTTGTTATATGTGCGATTAGTTTGCTTGGGAAACAGATTAACTTGCTCATGCAGTAATGTAATGTACACCCTATGTGGTGGATTGTGTTCTTTTATTTAATAATTTTCATTTTAGTAAACGTTGTTTCCACATAGCGATTTTGATAATTTAATTTGACTTTATATTGTCCTTGTCCCAATTTTGGTTTGTTTAGTTTGCAAGTTTTACATTTTAATAGGAGGAATTCTTATTGACTCTTTTTCATTTTGTATATTTTTGTGTTGGAAGGATATTATTATTTAAATTTTCTTATTCTTTAACCAGCTGGGGCAAAAGTCAACTTGATGAGCATCTCCGGAACTAATATGAGATGGGTGCAGCAAGTCTCCAAGCCCGGGCCAGCCTCCAGGAAGCAGATTGTCTACACTACTAAAATCTGTGACGAACTACCCCCTACTGAACAGCGGATACTCACACCCCTGTATGTACTCTTGTTCGGTTATTGTTTTGTTGGGTAGATGAAGCCTTATGTTTTTTTTTTGTTTTTTTTCCCTAAGTGTTGAATCAAAATCAATAGTCTTTTTTTACTTTCTCTTATTGTTTTTGTTGTGTTTATATTTACCTAAGCTTATCATATTTTTAAGTAGGTAAGTATAGTACAGTATGTAAGATTGGCCTGAAAGTATGAACTTTGGCAGTGAGTCACTGGAGCTGTTGGACAAGTTTTACTATTTCGGAGATACCATTTTCTGCTGGTGGTGGGGCCGAAGCCGCCACTATCACCATGATTAGATGTGGCTGGGGAAAGTTGAGAGAACTGCGGCCAGTTCTAACCATGAAAATACCTGCCATCCCCCTTGAAGGGAAAGGTGTATGCTTCAA
The DNA here is from genome assembly GCA_032716605.1 of Paralithodes platypus. Lineage (NCBI taxonomy): Eukaryota > Metazoa > Arthropoda > Malacostraca > Decapoda > Lithodidae > Paralithodes > Paralithodes platypus. Next base: position 44,296,749 of record CM064505.1, read on the forward strand.
ATATTAGACGCGTACAAACCTATGCTTTAGATGCTTTAGAAACGTGACCTGTGAACGCTGATGATATCAACCGAATTGACTCGACTGACCATGAAAGGGCTCTCTCTTTGACTAAAAGGGAGGTTATATAGCACTTGTATTAGAAGTGTTGTTGTTTTTCCCAAAGCTACCTGGCCGAATAGCCCAGAGTCCCTAAGGAAGGCTACGGCCACGATCGGGCTTTCCCACAGGCCTTTCAAGGAGTGTAGCGAAATTAAATGAGGATGGTGAGATGGATAAGTGGGTCTGCTATGAGTGACAGAACCCCCAGTGTGGAAAATAAAGGGCGCTTAGGCATTGAGAGTATTAGTGAGGAGATGCGTAGGAGTAGACTTAAATGGTATGGACATACATACTTAAAATTTTAAGACTGAGTGCTCCACACATACGTGCAGTTTCAGTCTCTTGTCCTAATGGCGGCGTTCCAGGCAACCCTGTTAAGGGCTGCTTCACTTGTCAAGTTCTTGGATTTGAGATCGGCACGTATAGTCCGATCCCAGGTCTTCCTTGGTGCAGCTCCCTCCACAATCACAGACCTGCATTTTTTCACCCAATTTTGTTCATCCATTCTCTCCACATGTCCATACCATCCCAGTCTACTTGTACGCATCACCTCGCTAATACTCTTTATACCTAAACGTCTCCTTAGCTCAACATTTGTTATTCTATCCTGTAGCCTGGCCCCACACATCCATCTCACCATTCTCATCTCATTACGTTCCATTCTGTTGACATCCTCTACTCTAACGACCCATGTTTCCAAGGCATACGTCATTGCACTTCTAACACATAAGGCATACAACTTTCCCTTCAGGGGGAGAGGCATTCTTTTCATGGTCAGGATTGGCATCAGTTCTCTGAACTTCCCCCAGCCACATCTAATTCTAGCAACAGTGGCAGCCTCGGCCCCACCACCGGAAGAGATGGTATCTCCTAGGTAACAAAACTTGTTCACCAGCTCCAATGATTCATTTCCAAACTTCACAGCCACAGGATCATCACTAAACAGAAGCTCGCCTTTGCACACTACGCACTCAAATTTCTTTATTTCTGACTTATCCTTCGGCAGGGGTCCCTTTATTCTACTACAGCGCTTATTTCCATGGTGCACCCAACGTCGACAGATGCTACATTGAATCGCGTTAATGCCCACGCCCTTTCCACATGTGGAAAGGAAGGGTGGATGAGAATAACTGGGTTAAGAAAAGAAAGTCTATGAACATGGAGGGAGTTGCAAGGTGAGGTAGACCAAGAAAGACGTGGGATCAGGTGGTACAAACCGATCTCGCAGCCTAAGAACTGACCAAAAGGGACGACAAACATAGTACAGTATATGGTGTGGGAGGAAAGTTGCTAATGGCATTAAAAAAAAATTATAGGAATGCAATGGCAAATGTGAAGGTAGGTGATAACTTAAGGGAGACTTTTGAGATGATGTATGATGAATACAATAACTAGCCTGCGTAGGGATGCAGATACCTATACTTGCTTGTTAGCCAGGGGCGAGGCAGTTAACTCATAAACTGCGTCAGGGTGGTAGAATGCGTTCAAGCCCTATGTGGCATGCTTAGGGGCGGTGGAGTGCAATACAGTATTATGAATTAGATCATTATACAGTATTTACCGTATAAAGCAGTATTAACCCGGAAAGTGCGGATCTACTTATATAAGGTGTACCGGTGCGCTGCGGAACTCCTTATATAATCCAAGGCCTAATTTTTTTTTTTTTTTTAAACCAGCCCAGTATCAATTTATTTATATATATATATTTATTGCCCCTTGGCCATGCCAAATATCACTCCTCCACATCCCCTCCTTCCCCCCCCCCCCCCCTTCAATTAATACCTATTCTCTCTCTAATTCCCTTATTTCGTCGGTATATTTTCGTGCTATCAATAGCGATTCATAAGCAAGCTGTGCTTGTATGTGCTACACAGCGAATGAAAGAGAAAGAGAGGGAACTACACGACAGTGTCGCTCCAGACATCGTGAGGGGTGGATGTTGGCAGGCTGGCTCGCACTCGATGACTATAACTCCCGATCTCATTTTGCCGATTTTGACCAGCCAAACGCTGTTTCCACTTGTTTTATTGTTGTAACAGGTTAATATCTTCATAATCAACGTAGAATAGGCGCATATGGATAAGTATTAATGATATTTATGGTACGATGACGATTTGAGTGAAGGAAACAGTCTAAATACCTCCGCACAGGGAGGCGTGGCCACTACCCCACCTGCGCAGGGGAGAGGTTAATGACCCATCTGTGTATATTCTTTAAGGAGAAGGCATTTGTTAAGAATGAACAAGCACAGAATATGTGTGAATAGCAACATTCCAATGTATAAACCAAGAGGAGGGAGTGGCTGGCTGAGGCTGGCTGGTCTAGGCGACTCCGGTTCGCTCGCACCAGTCACCGATTCATTTATTATTATTATTATTTTGTATATATTCCCCACACAAAATAATGTGTGGAACTGGCGGGGAGGAGGGGGAAGTTATTTGAGAGGGAATGGGGGGGGGGGTAAAGGGACAGTTAGGAGACGAGGTGGTGGTGTGGAAATTTAATCAAAACTTCCCTCTACTGGCATGTTATTTGTACATGGTTGATACCGTGAGGCTTCTTGCAGTCTTTCAGCAAAGCCTTAAGTGTGGCTTGCCGCAGCCTTCAGGTAAAGGATGTGAGACTGAAACCGTATATTGTGTGGAACATTCGGTTGATTGCTAACAATCTTTCTATAAACTGTCTAATGTTGAGTAAAGCTACTAATTATCAACTCTTTTCGACCCTTCCAGATTGTCGAATGAGAACCGGCATAAAAGGATATTCCACTGTACGGGCTACTGTCCGCTGGCAGCTGGGACCGTACCATGTCTACAGTGTGTGAAGTGTCTATGTCTCTTCCACCCCGAGTGTACCTGCACTCCACCTCAAGCTGCACATATCATACAGTCAGGAGGGGCCAAATTCCTATGTCCGGTAAGTAGTATTTTACAGTAACAAGGTACGGTCGCGCTAATAAGTCATGTCCCAGCTGTCATTACATTTGGCTTGCTCTGTGCTGTATTAATGTCTGTCAGATGTTGAATAGGGTGGGTAAGTGTAGGAACATGTTTGTATATTTCACTCGATATGGAGAAATGAAGCTCAGATATTGCTTGTACCAATTATTGATCAAAACATAATTGGTGCCGAGACATGACTTATTAGCGCGACTGTACAATCGCGCTAATAAGTGATGTCTCGGCACCAAGTATATATTGATCAATAATTGGTATCAGCAATATGTAAGCTTCATACATTAATACAGCACATAGCAAGCCAAACGTAATGACAGCTAGGATATGACTTATTAGCGCGACTGTACAGTATGTGCTTGATGTTGAGATAAAATGTTAAATTATTATATTAGAATACATTACTTCCATTACCCCTTGGGGTAAAGGGACCTTCACATTTAGTTGAGGAAAAATAATATGCCCCACATATCTTACTGTGTGTTGTACAAGGCAAATATAAAGTAGGGGATGGCAACAGTGTGGACCAATGGCGATCCTGTACACTTAAGCCGGTGTCACACGAGCGCATTTTCCGGCAATTTTCGATGAGCAAGTTTCTTCTCATATATTGAGGCTTTTTCGCATTGGAATTGGAAACTAGATCAAAGGTACATTATGTTAGGTGGTTTAATTTATTCGAGACTTAAATTTTATAGCTGTCAGACAACAATTGCTCGTAAAAATTGACGCAAAAATCGCTCGTGTGACACTGCCTTTAGTCTGCTATGGCACTGTAGAGGCTGGTGTGGTGCAGATTCGGATTTTACATCTGAAGGGGAAGAGAGGAAAACTTAAGGGGAGGCAGACCGCCTTTCTGGACCCCCTTCTCCCTAATGTTTAGCCCCACTAGTTTTGAAATTATAAGACGTTTGGCCCATTAGTTTGGCGATTTTAACACCTTTCGCCCCATTTCGTTGTCAATGTTAAGACCTTTCGTGCCATTTAGGTGTCGATTATTTCCTGGCGAGCGATAGCAAGCCTGCAATTTTAAGAGGAACATTTTTCTACTGAAAAATTTACAAATTTATCTTGAAGAGGGGTCTAGGGGGTGTTTTTCTAAGCTTGATGGAGGACTAGGGAGGAAACTAAACAAATATATGAATAAATGAATTAATAGACCAAACAAACGGTCTGCCTCCCCTTAATGTTTATTAGTGGTTCCATAATAATCTATGACGTAAGAATATAACCTAGGTCAGGCCATATACTGTATTTGTGGAGATATGAGTACTGTATCTGAAAATTACAAAAATATGCTGAGAACAAGCAAAACAAAACCTTTAAGCCGGTATCACACGAGCGCTTTTTCCCTCGACATTGGTGTGGCAGCTTATGAGGTCAACATTTAAAAAGCCCGATCGTGGCCATGGCCTTTCTCAGGGACTCGGGGCTGTTCGGCCAGGCAGCTTAGGGAACAACAACAACAACAACAACATTTAAAATATGTCGGTCATCTAAATTCATCTATCATCAGTCTGGTTTCCTATACCAGGGCAAAATATTCCAGAAATGCTGCCAGAAATTTTTTGATCGTAGAATGTTAACTATAAAAGCTCTCGTGTGATACCGGCTTTACCCTTGTATTTTCACCATCAAAACTAAACCGCTTGGTCTAGAGAGTTCTAGTCTTCACTATTTGCAAGATAGAAGCGAGTGCTGTATTTTCATATATTTCATATGTTTGACCTAGGTTAGGCCATGTAATTTCAGAGATATGAATGCACAAAATTCTTGAAATTCAAGAAAAACAGCTAGGTCTGAAGCCCGCGGAGGGTTAAGCCCTACGAAGTACGACCCTTTAGCATAGCACCCTGTCTTGGATGAAAGGATGGCGGAGGAGATAGAAGTATCGGTGGAGGTACACCTAGATAGCTTAATAATATTGTTTTGTTTTTAATTTAATTTGAGGTAATTTTAAAAGATAATCCCTTCTTCCCTTCAGAATTATCACAAAGAGAACACAGTTAACTTGGCCTCTTATAAATGGGTCCCAACTAAGTTTTTTCTTTTTAGGGCCATGCAGTTATAATAGATAGAATAGTAATATATACTTTATTGGTCATGGAGATTACATGAAATTTGTGTTGTGCATTTTTCTTACAGGGATAAAAGAATACATTCATACAATTTAGGCATCATGTTAATATTACATGTTTGAGAATATGAAAGTTAGTATACATACAAATCCCTATATAGTTTACAAGCCACCGTGTAGGCAGTACTGTACCTTGGTGTTGGTGGATTGATTATTAATTCATTTATTTTTCTTTTACTGGCTGGTACAAAGGATCTCAATTACCTTGCTGTTCTACAATTCGTTGATCTTAGCCTTTTTCCCGAGGGCAACATTTGGTAACTGCAGATCAGTGGGTGTGTGGAGTCAATTGTAATAACTTCACATCTCTGGATAGTAGACGTCTTTTACTCTTTTATATATCAAGCCAGACCTGTGAGAGTTCCGTATGGAGCTCAGTGGTCTGGTTAATCTGCTCTACATAACTAACTAGGCTAACTTTTATATATCAAGCAACGTTGTTTTGTGGCTTTTTTTTTTTAGTACCGATTTTACTGATAGCTGTAGGATAGAAATGACCTCATAGCAAGAATAGCCCAGCATGGCTAGAAAATGACCTCATAGCAAGAATAGCCCAGCATGGCTAGAAAATGGCTGGCAGAGTTGCCAATGTCGGGACCCTGGAAATCCTGGTGCTGTTTGCAAAGCGATCGTCACTCGACGCTGTTCTATAGTCAGCTTTGGTGTTTTTTTGCTCTTACTGTGTCCCCTTTCGACGGTTGCTCACTAAATATGGTTTCTACCTCTGGCACGGGTCCTACTGGCGAGCAAGATGGTGGTGACGGTATAGATGAATGGCCAGGGAGAGATGATGGTGGGAAAAGTGGGAAAAAGACACTGGAATATATGCAGGGTAAAGCCAAGAAACAGTTCAAATATATATTAAACAGCACTCCTAACCAATTATAAGTGAGTTTATATATCCTGCTTACATGTTTAATATACCGTATACTACTTTCTATTAATATTGTCGAAATTATATGTTATAAGTGATTGAAAATGGAAAAAAGAGGGTTAGATGAAAAAGTAGCAGATAATTGATATTTATTTAGATCAGATGTTTGCCCCACGGCTAGCGACGACATCGCCAGACTACTATCCTTGTATTGGTAATATCACCAACCCACCTCCTTTACAGAATTGCTACAAGGAGAATAAGGAGAACTCGGGGTCGACCAATTGGGTGCCACCGAAAGCCTACGAACCTCTGGCGCAGAACCCTGTCTTGGATGATAGCATGGCGGAGGAGTTGGAAGTGTCGGTGGAGGTACAACTGGATGAGGAAGGGGAGGAGAGAGATTATACTAAGGTGTCATTAAGACCTTCTTCTCCCCCTACACCATCTAACGCTAACTTTCCGTTACCTTCAAACCTGAGGTCTGAATTATTAATTTACTTGTTTTTATACATATTTTATACTGTATTCTTTTATAGTCTCGATTATAGTGTGTAAATGATGGTGTATGAATCAGTAATGATTTAGTATTTGTGGCTCAAATTTGTGTAGGGTAGAGATGAAAGGCTTACAAAGAGAATATATGAGTCTGAAACAGGTAGAGAGAAGATTGCAGAGCAGGTAAGAGAAGTGGTAATTAATAGGAATAAATGGAGAATGCTTGTGAATAGATGAGTGATAATGCAGTCGTAAGGAGAGGGGATCGGGCACCAATTGGGCTAGATAATACAGTAGTCCGTCAGGCGCCTGGCCGGGGATCTGGTCTATGTTGTGAAGGGTTATGCCTGGAATTCAGGTGGGCGGGCATTGTGGTGGTAAGCTCCGCTGCGTGTCTGCCTGCTGAAACCGGACCTCTCCGGCAGGTCTGGGACATAGGTGTCTTAGCTGGGGACCCGAAAATGGACCTGGGTCTCTGGGCTCTCTCCTGGGTTACCTAGATGTGTGTGAGTATTTTTTTTTTTTTTTTTTTTTTTTTTTCTCCCCTAAGCTGCCTGGCCGAACAGCCCCGAGTCCCTGAGGAAGGCCATGGCCACGATCGGGCTTTCCCACAGAGCTCTCATTGAGTGTAGATTGTGTTGTTGGTGTGAGTGGTTGTGTGAAATGCAGTCTTCTATGATGTGTTTAATGGTATGGGGTGCTGTGTTACATCCCGGGCAGGCGTCGACAACGGAGTCATCCAGTCTCTTCTGATAGCTCAGGAGAGCTGGATGGTGTCCGCATCTCAGCCTGGCCAGGTGGACTCTGTCCTCGCGAGGAAGGGAGGATTCGGAAGGATGGATTTCGGGAGGTCGTGCTTGCAGCTGCGTGTTCTCTGTGAGTGAGTGGATGGATCGGCGAGAGATATGAGTATGGATGTGCTTCTGGAAGTTGGTTCGGGGTGGGCAGGGAGGGAGAGAGGACAGTAATTGTGTGTGATACCATGTGCTGGGTGTTGTTTTGATATTTCTTGGTGTCTGTGGGTGTGTTGCCATGTAGTTTAGTGGGTGGTCTTGGTTCGTGGAGGCTGCTGCCAGGAATTGAGTGCCTCTCATGTCCAGATGGTCTTTGACTTTGAGGATTTTGGTTTCTTGATGTAGGTGATCTGTGGGTGCAGTAGCTGTGCAGCCTGTAATGATCTTGTGTTGTGTTGTGTTGTGTTGTGTTGTGTTGTGTTGTGTTATCCCTATTCAGGCTCTGTCTCTAGTCGGCCACCCCCAGCTGTGGGGTATGTACCTGAGTATATACGGCCACCGTGGTGGCCACAGCGAGTTTTCACCGTGCAGCCAAGATGGCTGCCTGGGCTATTAATACTGACACAAGAAAGGTTGGTGTGTCAGGTGAGCCGGGCATCCTATGCTCAGGAGGCGATCGCCTTCCACACATAAGAATACACTAAATATATCCTAATTACAGTACAGTACTGTAGTGTAAAAAACTTCCTAATGCACTTTACACAACCCCAATACTGTATAGCTCAGAACTCAATAAGGAAAGCTAGGTGACTATAGGAGAACGACAAGGATATGTACTGTATCACAGAGCAAAGAAAAACATGTGTGTACTCGGGGAGCCCCTACCAACAGAGGGAGCTCAGAGAGCAAGGCAAGCGATATGACGCACTAGATGACAACAGGCGCAGGGGAAGCACAATCTAACAGAGCAGCTTGATTTAATTAGCCAACATATTTAAAGTAAATTTTTTCCTTTATTATTATGCTCTGTTTCAAGTCGGCCACCCCCAGCTATGGGGTATGTGCCTGAGGATATAGATAGATAGATTATTATTCTCTAGATTATTTTACTATTTTTAACTATTTCTTCTTAGTGGCATCTGTGGCAAGGATAGATAGATTATTATTCTCTAGATTATTTTCCTATTTTTAACTATTTCTTCCTTGTGGCATCTGTGGCAAGGATAGATAGATTATTATTCTCTAGATTATTTTACTATTTTTAACTATTTCTTCCTTGTGGCATCTATGGCAAATGACGTCCCATAGGTATTTTCATGGTGTCACCTATGAAGATGGTTCTAATTTATTGGTAGGTGTTTGAGGTCTACCAGCTTAGCCTATGGGCTAAATAGGGGCCATATATGATTAACCCTTTCTGTACCGTGCCGTTCTTTTAACTTTATTCTGGCTGCTATTAGACGATATTCAGTTTAACCCTTGTCTAGCGGGGTGTTTTGGGCTCATTTGGGCATATTCAGGCCCTCCTGCATGATAAATCAAGCATCTGCATGAATTTTTGTTTATTTAACAGCAAACTAGGCACTAAAAGCTTCAAAATGAGACCAGAACGAGCTACGCAGCACTCATGGTTCTCTTGCAGTGATGCCACAAACATGGGAGTTTAGCATATATCGGTATATTTTTTCCAGCTATGCTCACTACTGGCTACACTGCCGGCCTCTCGAGAACACAGGGAACATGAGTTAATGGGCGGCGGTAAGCCCTGGGAGTCGGCTGTCTGGCCCGCTGTTCTCCCGGCCATTTACACTCGATTTTAACCCTTTAAAAGCCTTAATAATGCTCCTAACTTGCTGCAAATTGGTGCATGACTTAAGTCGAGCGCCGCCAATAAGGGGTTAAAAAAGGCCTCCGGCAATTGACCACTTGCGACCTTCAAGCTATAAGGAAGTTGGAGCCGTATACATCAATATTTAGCAGAATTACCAGCTAAAATTCTGTTGTAGTGCATTTATAAACCCATTATATTAAAATAATCATACTTTCTATCCACCAGAATCCTACATCATTACTGCATTTCTATTTTGCATCAATGTTAACAGTTCCAACTTCCTTATAGCCTGAAACTCGCCGCTATATCACTTAACTATTTTTTATATTTACTAGGCGGGTGCCCGAGCCCGAAAGGGGTTGAAATAGGGGAGCTATCCCCCCGCCAAAGGCGGCTTTCTAGGGCCTTTCCTAGCTGATGCTGAGAGGATTGGGTTCTAGTCATGTGGTGATGGGCTGGTCTATCAGAGTGAGAACTGAGCGATCTCTGCCATACCCATAGCTTACTCTGACTGTTCCTTTAACTTATATATTTTCTAGATCTCAAGTGACGGCGTCTTTTCCGTGGATTGACCTCCCAATCTACCAAGATTGGAAGCCAAAGCGTCACATTTTTCCCTTGCCCCTCAACTTTCTCTTCATAATTGCTGAGGGGCACAGGGCCCTGGGTGGGGCTTTGGTTTCCCGGGCGTTTCCGCACCCTCCTCAGCTCCCCGCCATGGAGTGGCTTCGGTCACCCAGGCTTTATTGTGGTCAGCAGGGGGGGTTCTGTGGGGGCACTCGGTTATGGCCTTGGAATTGCTCGGGGCCTTGGGGCTGTTCGGCCAGGCAGCTTGGGGAACAACAACAACAACAACAACAACTATTTTTACTACCACAGATCCTTCTTAAACTGCACACAATCGTCTAAATATAGCTAGAAGAAACTACAAAAGACATCGACGGTACAGAAGGGGTTAATGGCACTACCGTACATCATTTATCATAGGAGCTACTAATAAATACTACTTACTCTGATAGTTAATTGTAGTATGGTACAGTTGTCAACATTAATTTTTCTGCACCCATTTGAGACTGTATTGAAACTAAATGAGACAATGCAATTCTGTATTATTTCCCAGATGCTTCAAATCTTGTCATTAATTAAAGGTTCAAAGATTCAAAGGGGTGTTACCTTAATAATGCTCACGATTGTACCTTTTTCACACATTGTATACTGTACAATATATCTGAATTGTTAAGCAAATCTAACATATTTTATTTTATTTTATTTTCAGAAACATAAGGAAATTGGGTGTACCAGGTAGGTCCCTCTTATGATGTTGTACATACATACATACATTAAAGACGATGATAGTTCACCTTATAGCAGCATTCTAGGCAGTTCGGTCTTTGGTATTTAGTCAGTCCTTTGGCTGCGAGATCAATGTGTACTGCTTGATCCCACATCTTTCTTGATCTACCTCTCCTTGCGACTCGTGACAACCGCTGACATAATTATAAGCTCAAAACAAAGAGAAAAGTGTTCACATTAACATCTAGCATATTGTCAGAATTTGTTTACGATACTTAGGAAAGTTTGGGTCTTCATGTATTAGAGAGTTAATCAAGTCATGCCCACCTGCTCGTGCTAACCTTGCAGACACCTCATAATGTTTGTTTAATCTCTTAAGTAGCTTATTTTAGTTTATTTGTTTAATTTAATTCACATTTTTCCATAATGAGCTCTTGTCCCAGTTGCAACAGTCACGTCAGTCGGAAAAGGCAAGAGACACATCACAAGACCTTGCAGACTATTCAAAACAAAACCCTAAAAATCATCACAGGCTGCACAGCTACTATACATGCAGATCACCTACATCAAGAAACCATATCCCTCAAAGTAAAAAAACATCTGGACATGAGAGGCACTCAATTCCTGGCTGCAGCCTCCACAAACCAGCACCACCCACTACACTACATGGCAGCACACCCACAGACACTAAGGAATACCAAACCTACATACTCCGATAGTCATGAAATTCAGTGATAGGAGAGGCTGGGAATGCGAAATCCCCCGGATGAATAACAGGGGTGCTATGGGCTTTCTGCGAGAGGGCTGGTTATCACACAGAGGCCCACGTCTCTTCAACAAACTCCCACGGCGAGTAAGAGACATGAGGGACATCTCGTTAGACAACTTCAAGAGAGCCCTAGATGTCGAACTGCAAAAAGTGCCAGACGAGCCCATCCTCGCAAGGGAGCGAGCTGTCGCTTCAAACAGTCTACTGCACCAAATCACCACCCATAACGAGGGGCGTCGCGCTCCTTGGTGCCGCTAGAGGAGCGGCGAACACATACAAAGGTATCCAAAGGTAACACCCAGCACACGGTATCACACACAAATACGGTCATCTCTCCCTCCCTGCCCACCCGAAACCAGCTTCCAGAAGCACATCCATACTCATATATCTCGCCTTTCCATCCAATCACTCATAGACAACACACAGCTTCAGGCACGACCTCCCGAAATCCATCCTTCTGAGTCCTCCCTTCCTCGCGAGGACAGAGTCCACTTGGCCAGGCTGAGATGTGGGCACCATCCAGCTCTTCTGAGCTATCAGAAGAGACTGGATATCTCCGTTTGTCAACACCTGCCCAGGATGCAACACAGCACCCCATACTATTAAACACATCATAGAAGACTGCATTCTATACAATCACTTATGCCAACAACATAATCTACACACCTTGAGAGCCCTGTGGGAAAGCCCAATCGTGACCATGGCCTTCCTTAGGGACTCGGGGCTACTCGGCCAGGCAGCCTAGGGAACGGCAACAGCAACAATAACTAATTGATATTAGTGTGTTTTCATAATTAACTATATATTTAATCAGTAATCTAAAATATATTATTAATTACACTAAACACCTCCAATGACATTAATAAAAGCATACAGTATATGTGATCCACCGGAATTGGAACCTGGGTTATCACACACAGGTTTGTAAACACTTTAACCATTGCACCACCAGGACGGTCACATGTAATGTTATCAATAAAACAAAAATAATTTTGTATTGCTAGAAAATAATTTGTGATCAATAATTATTTTCCATCAGTTATCAAAATCTCATGATGTATTATTGATAAAACAAATTAATTCTCCATTGCCTGGAAGTTATACTATCGTTCAATTGTTCCATTTCCTGTTACCAGGAAACGATGCAGTTGCTCAAGTTCAATCTCCCGGATCCATGCAAATGGAGACTTCCAGCGGGCAACCCAAATATGTTCTTTTCCGAGGTATGGGCAAAGGGGGTCGTGCAATGGCAGTGCCGCGGTCGACTGCAAATGTACTACCCAAGGGCGTGATCATCCCGAGCCATGTCATGGGTGGCCAAGTGATGTGTTCACCCATGGCTCTATCAACAACAGCCACCATACCAACAACACAAGTAAAGATGAACACCCCTAATGTTACCGGTACTATGGACCCACTGGACCCACTGGCCTCTGTGACACAAATTCAGCTAACCGCCGTCCCCTCCATGCAGTCAGGTCCAGTCGGTACTTGTTCGGCCCCAGAGCAGTCCGATTCAAGCTCAAGCACGGTAAGTGGTGCCAATTTTATTGTATTTTATTCATTTATTTATTATATACATACATACATACAAAGAAGACTATGATCTACATGTGAGTAGATCAGTCTCTTTGTTAACCTAAGGAAGGCATTCCAGGCAGCCCGGTCTTTGGCGTCCCTTTTGTGAGATCGTTTTGTACCACCTAATCCCACATCTTTCTTGGTCTACCTCCTTGCGATTCCCTCCACGTTCATAGACTTGCTTTTCTTAGCCCAATTATTCTCATCCATCCTTTCCACATGTTCATACCATGTAAGCCTACTCCTACACATCTCCTCACTAATACACTTAATATCTAAGCGCCCTCTTGAGTTCCACACTTGGGGTTCTGTCTCTCATAGCAGACCCACATATCTATCTTACCTTGTACCTTATAGTTGAATAGGAGCTTAAGTGGTCGAATATGCGTTCCGAGGCAATGTGGAAGCCACTTGGACACATTAGTCTGGCAGAGCTGGAGCAAAGGCAGTTAACTTGTAGTACGGTTACTTTCACTTTCAGTATACAGTGGGGCCGCGCGGGTAGCGAATGTATTAGACTGGCGAAATGACCGCTATCCACGAAACCGCTATCCGCTGGGCAAACTTTTTGCCTAAATAAATCGAATTAGTCTAAAACTTTTTCAAAAGTCCCCCTTTTTTCATCTCTAAACCACATTTATCAAGTAAAATTGCAACATCAATAAATTAATTTTGTATTAGGCATGTAAGGTAGATATTAAAACTTACTTTATATTAATTTTTAGTGTTATTTATTGAAGTTGTATGCGTATGTACCGGTACACTGCCGGTCGACCTATTGCTTCTTGGCCTTTCCTGCATATATTATCTTGCTTGTTTCACTCGTTGCACACCTAATATTCCTGACCGTTTCTCTCCATCCCCACCACCATCTTCCCCACCGCTGGAACCTGTGCCAGAAGTCGAGGCCACAAAAAAGTAATAATGGAAGGTAGTAGCGTCCTGCGAGGCTGCCACAAGTGACGGTCGGAATCCTAGACGATTCGCCCAAAGTTCAATTCGTCCTACTGGCTGGATACAAGATTTTTGGAGGCTTTTATATAAATATATGTTGTTCCAATGATACCTAACAACCTGCCTGATAACCTTTCACATTGACAACACAAGCTTAATTGAGGTTATTCTCATAAGGTTAGGCCTATTATTTTATGTGATGCTAATGCAGGGCGTTCGTCTCCTAGCTCTCTCAATTCCATCCTCTGATTATTTTCTTGCTTTCCCTGCCTTCCTTTAGTCTAGGACTAGGTGGCAAGCCATGTAATTAACTCAAAGTCTTCGCCATTGGTAGACTAGGATAGGTCATACCAGGCGCCAGGGTCAGTGTGGCAAGGTAATTAATGAAGATTGTTAGTTTCAATACGTAAGTGACATATGAATAGGCCTATGAATATACTATATAATAGGATAAGTAAACAAAACTATTATTTCATTGACATTTACAATTATTAGGGCGAAAAGTCTTGCAGTAGGGCCGAATAGTGTACCCAAAGATGACGAAAATTCCAGCCTATACGGGGGCGAATCGTCCATATACCGACGTTGGCATTGTGAACTCAAATCAGAGTTGCCAAGGTCCCGGCGCTGGCAACTCTGCTCCGGCTAGCCGCTGCTGCCCGCTATTCTTAGCTATGCGGCTTTTCGCTACCTGCGGTTCCAGGTCGCTATGAAATAAGTTTCTATCCTGTTGCTATCCGCAATATCGCTATGTTTAATTATGCTATCCGCGCGGCCCTACTGTATACAAGTTATGCGCTTTAGTCCAAGAGCTGCAACACATTTTCCTTGTCTGCCGCGGTGTATTTGTTAAGTTTCTTGATCCTCCGATACTCCCACTTTGCCTTCTTAATATTTAACTACTGTACTCCAGGCTGTGGCCCAGGGTTCTCTCCGCCCGTTCACTACCCTGGTCCCCTCCACTGACATTGGCCAACATTTCCTTTTGATTAAAAATGGGTAGATGACAACAACAGTGTGTCTCACGTGGGACTGGTGTACCAAGCGGGCGCTAGGTGGGAAGATGGTCGGTAAAAGAGGCGCATTGCCCCGTTCACAATTCTCAAAGAAATATCACTATCCTCAAAAGCTAGGTGATGCACCATTTTAATGTACAGTTACTGTATTATGTTTTCCTCTCTTCCCTTCTGGTTTGTCAAGTAGTATTTCCGAAAATGCCGAAAGTCAAGCATTCACAAGGATTCCTGTTCCCGCCTGCAATAACTAACCGCGGTAATGTTCAAACCTGCTGAACACCGAGTTCATTGGAACTGATAATGATATAAGTACAGGTACTCTGATTATATTATTTAAATTTTCATTCTTTATTTCTGACAAATCGAATGAGCAAATCGTCTCTTCATCCAACGGCTCTAAGGCTAAGAAGGCGCTCGATAAAAGTTGGGCATTGAAACCGAGTGCGATGATTTAAATATGAATTTTGCATTTTTGTTGTTTTTCTTACCAGACGGCGTAATTCCCAACATTAGGCGTTGTCACGAATCGCTAGGTAAATTTGCCCAGGTTTGACATCTACCAATAACATTTTGACAGTGCGGCCTCGATCCGCCGACCCTCTGATCAGCAGCCGACGCTCTACTGACTATGCCACGCCTTGCGTCTTCATTATCTGGTAGCGTATTATGAGCATTACAGTATCCACTGGTGTGAAGAATTGTCTTATAACATTAGAAAATGCCAGCTTTTATTATTACAGTATTATCATTATTCTCAATTTATGACATCGAATGACCACATACGGCATTGGAACTGATGATACCTGATTATGGTGATTACAATTTAAAATTTTGGCAATCTTTATTTCTGACTGACCTGGAATGAGTTAATCGTTTCTTCTTCCATCTATTCAAGACTATAAGAAAACACTCAATAAATTGATCAGGCATTGGATCGACTACGAGGATTACAATTTCAACTTTGCATTCTTTATTTCTGACAGACCTCAAACGAGCTAATCGTCTCTTCTTCCTACGACTCTAAGAACAAGAAGGCACTCGAAACCAAGATCATGGCTCTTGAGGCAGTTGATCGAGGTATGCCAACTCGAGAAGTCGCTGCAATTTGTGGTGTCGCTCGCTCAACTATCAACGCATGGAAGAGAAAGAGGAACGAGATATGTGCACCGACTATTAAAGTGGTACAGTTCTGTGTTATTTTATATATGATTGCATTATTTTGTGGGATTCTTCTTTATACAGTACATTTAAATGACTCTACAGTGGTTATTATACTCCTGTAGTAAGAGAGAATGGCCATCTTTTTCTGTTTGTGCCTTTTTTATATCATAAAGCCTTGAGATACTTTATTTTGTATCATGTAAAATATAGATCCAAAGACCAAACTATATATCATGTACTGTACAGTCGCGCTAATAAGTGATGTCTCGGCACCAAGAATGTTTTGATCAATAATTAGTATCAGCAATATCTAAGCTTCATTTCTTCATATCGAGTGAAATATACAACCATGTTCCTACACTTACCCACCCTATTCAACATCTGACAGACATTAATACAGCACAGAGCGAGCCAAACGTGAGGACAGCTGGGACGTGACTTATTATCGCGACTGTACAGTACCAGTATTGCTGGATGTTTATTATGAGTATGAACATACATGAGTGTAAAGATACAACAATGACGCCAGTGGCACCAATATGGCGGAGGTTGGCCAATCTTTGTTAATATTGGGTCTCTACCTGGGACCAGTGAACTTGACAATAATATTGAGTATTAACTTCTATGTAACTCTAATGGGGTACTGTATAGGAAATGGGCATTGCATATTCACATCTATTTCCTGATTGACTCTTCCCAAATTATTGAAATGTCAGCTCGATTGCTCGTATTTTTTTTCAAGTATAATAATAATAATAATAATAATAAGCATGTTACTTATTTCTCATAAGCGCCAATTTTTCCGAAGAATTCACTAGCGCTCGGAAAGAGAAAGAAAAAAGAACAAAATCAATGCATCAAAAGAAGGCTTATATACAACACACATTTAACAATCACTAGCAGTGGCAAAACAGCCTAAACTCTATAGCCATCTGTCATGACACCTCTCTCAAGATCATAGCTTCTCTCAAAGAGAAAAGTCTTAAGTTGTCTCTTGAAGCATTCAACAGAACTCAGTTGTCTCATGGACAGCGGCAACCTGTTATACAACCTCGGAGCCATGTAGGAGAATGACCTCTCAAAGAAAGAAGACTGCTGGAAAGCCTTTGGTTCATCAAGACGAAAAGGGTCAAGAGTATAACAAGTTAAGGGGCCTCGTTTTCTATCAAGGTCGCTGGTGCCGGGTATAATGCGATTTTATAATTCAATGTTATATACTATACATAAACCTGAGAACTGTTTTCAATTACAGTGACAGTTTTGCTTTGAAATTGCACTTCTTTAATTGAGAATAGCACACCAATATTTGAGATCACTCAGGGTGACAAACAGTAAGGTACAGTACTGTATCAACTTACATTTCTAGTTAAACTTTACATTTGGACCTCCATGAAACATAAAATTGAGATTGCTAATACATACATACACATACATAACATTTTAAGACTGAGTGCTCCACACTTACGTGCAGTTTCAGTCTCTTGTCCTAATGGCGGCGTTCCAGGCAACCCTGTTAAGGGCTGCTTCACTTGTCAAGTTTTTGGATTTGAGATCGGCATGTATAGTCCGATCCCAGGTCTTCCTCTGTCCACCCCTTAGTGCAGCTCCCTCCACAATCACAGACCTGCATCTTTTCACCCAATTTTGTTCATCCATTCTCTCCACATGCCCATACCATCCCAGTCTACTTGTACGGATCATCTCGCTAATACTCTTTATACCTAAACGTCTCTTCAGCTCATCATTTGTTATTCTATCCTGCAGCCTGGCCCCACACATCCATCTCACCATTCTCATCTCATTACGTTCCATTCTGTTGACATCCTCTACTTTAACGGCCCATGTTTCTGAGGCATACGTCATTGCACTTCTAACACTTGAGGCATACACCTTTCCCTTCAGGGGGAGAGGCATATCTTTACATATAAAAAAATAAGACTAAGAATAATGGACTCGGTTTTCGTTTGACACCCTATTTGTGCTTCTCTACAAT
Source organism: Paralithodes platypus (assembly GCA_032716605.1). NCBI lineage: Eukaryota > Metazoa > Arthropoda > Malacostraca > Decapoda > Lithodidae > Paralithodes > Paralithodes platypus. Next base: position 44,314,646 of record CM064505.1, read on the forward strand.
GTGTGCACTTCTACAATGTGTGCACTTCTACAATGTGTGCACTTCCACAATGTGTGTTCACTTCTACAGTATGTTTGTGATTGTACAGTGTGTGTGTTTTTACAATATGTGTGCATTTCTCTCAGAGTCTTCTGCTAGTCTCTTTCTAACCATTATCTGTGTTTCATATAATATCCCTCACTAATATTTTTTGTGTTTATTATTTCACTCAGGAGGAGAAGCGGTTCGTTGCCTTATTGTGTTTGAGATACTGGACATAGCAGCAAGTTTAAGTCTTCAGTAATGCTTGTTTGCTTTTTGTATTGTTTATTTGTGGGTGATGGGTCTTGTATAAACCATCGCCGATGTTAGTTTGCTTTTTGTTTCATACTTATGTGCTTCTCTCATAAGCCCTCGCCAATTTGTTCGTGTTTTTCGTATGATTTAGAAACAGTTTGTGGGATAAAGTTTTTTTTGTTTTCTTTCATTCAGGAGGAGAAGCGATTTGTTCCAGACTTGTGCTTTAGGTACCAGATATTGCAGCAAATGTCAAAGTATCCAAATAATCGTGGATCTGTTGTAAACCTTTACCTATGAGTGTATGCTCTTTGTATCATGCAGAAGGAAAAGCAGTTCGTGGGTCTTGCATACACCTTTATTAACCCTCTCCGACATATGACGCGATTTTGAGCCGATTAGGGATACTTTAAAGCCTTTGTTACCATCAGGGGTATTTAGAAACCTTTAGTTTAGTTACTTCAACCTCTGCAGTTGTCTTTGAGTTAGCTGTGGGCAGAAAACTAATTTTGGAGAGGTAATTATAAGAGTGAGAGAACTCTATTTCTTATTGCTAATCTGGCAACCTCTGCATCATATGAGTCTGAAGGGGTTAATATGTGCATGCTTTTTATGTCATGCATTCATGGGCCTCTCATTAACCCCTTCTGTACCGGTGACGTCTTTTTATGTTATTTTAACTATATTTAGACGATTTTGAACAGTTTAAGAAGGATCTGTGGTAGTAAAAAGGTATAAGTTATATATTTTGAAGGTTGTTAATTGCTGGAAGCCCTTTTGAAACTGCAGAAAATCATCTAAACATAGCTAGAACTCAATATAAAAGACGTTGGCGGTACAGAAGGGGTTAATCCTCTCCATCCCTGTGTGCTGTCTGTATACTGTAATTTAGTGGCAATGTGAGGGTTAAATATTCACCTTTACCAATGTTTGCCAATGTACAATAAATATATACCAAAGCTTTAAAAAAAAAAAAATTCACTCAAGAGAAGCAGCATAATGTACAGTCGCGCTAGTAAGTGATGTCTCGGCACCAAGTATGTTTTCATCAATAATTGGTATCGACAATATCTAAGCTTTATTTCTTCATATCGAGTGAAATAAACAAACATGTTCCTACACTTAACCACCCTATTCAACATCTGACAGACATTAATACAGCAAAGAGCAAGCCAAACGTAATGACAACTGGGACATGACTTATTAGCGCGACCGTACCCTCATTGTGCTTAGGTACCGGGTGTTACAGCAAGGGTTGAAGCGTACGAGTAATCAGTGATGTATGTGCTTCACTAATGCTGACATGTTTTTATGTTGTTCATTCATAATTTATAGGTCTCTTCTAAACTTTTGCCAGTGTTTGGTTGCTTTTTGTTAAATGTATTTGTAAGTCATTTTAATATTTGGCGTTCATTTTGTCTTATTCAGGAGGAAAAGCGGTTTGTTCCGGACCTGTGCTTGAGGTACCGGGCGATACAGCAGGTGTTTAAGTATTTACCTGTGGCGGACCTACTGGCGGTATCACAAGTCTGTGTGATGTGGAGGGATCTGGCCTTCAGTTACTCTCTGGTATGTATCAGTGCATCTGTTGTAAACCTTTACCTATGAGTACGTGGTTGACAAGTTTATTGCACGTGTATCTCTACCAATATTTTGGTCAGAGAATATATGCAGGAAAGTGTTTCATTGAGAGAGTTCCAGAGCTCAGCTGTTGAATAGAAGAAAGATTGAGAATAACGTTTCACTCTATGGGGTAGGTGCCTGAGTATATACATACATATATACAGGTATATTTGTAAGTTATTGGTGGGTTGATGATACAGTAATTTAAATTAATTCAGGTTCAGGAGTAATTCCTAGCGAGGCCTTCCCTTGAGGTTAAGGCCCCATCAATTAACCCTTCCATTCGTGTAATCATTAAGCTATCATAATGCAGTTGTGTATATGTACATGCTTAGATAAATATCCAGTATTCGAGAATGGATAATATATCGTGAGCTTGTGCATAAATCTTTAACTGTCTTGATAGCGGAATTTTGGTGTGAGTATCCTAGGTTCGAATCCCTAGAGTACAGTACCACATGTATTCATTAGTTCATTGATTTCATTAACCCTTACGCTGCGACCTTATTTCCGCTATAATAGCACTCATTCAGGCACTCCTGATTTCTTAAGCAAGTCCTAAATTAAATGAAATGTAATGTAAACAGCACTAAACTAGAAGTACATAGCTTCAAAATTACACAAGAATGAGCTTCGTAGCGCGCTTGGTTCACCCGCAGCGCTGTCACAGACATCGGCAATATTTGCTAATTATTAGCAATGTCGCGCTACATTTGCCTTTGGCAGCGCTGCATATATCTCGTGAGAGATGGGGTAAGAGTCTCAGTGCCCCGGCAGACATGCTGGAGAGTAGACGCCCTCCAGCTCACTCGCACTTGTCTCCACACGCTTTATTTGGGCTATAAATTGCCATGGCGTTCCAGAATAGGTCCCGCAACAAGAGGGTTAAATAGTTTTATTCATAAGTTAATTGGTGTGTTGGTGATAATATGGATTACTTGTATTCCTTCCATTATTTACTGTATAATGTGGAGGGATCTGGCCTACAGTGGATATTTCCTCTTTACACCTATTTTATGTTGTATTTAAATGTTCACATGTTCATTATACAAGTAAAATCTACTCGTATGAAGCAGTAATATTGCTTTATATGGTAAATATAATTTTGTTTTGTCAGAATGAAACATGAATGGTGCTCTCCTCGGGTTAAGGCTATGCAATTTTATTAAGTATGGGTAAGATGTCGCATGGTTAACCTAAGAAGTGCGCATGGGGGGTATGAGACACCACACTCCTGTGCTGACGGATTTGAGCTGTTCCCATCACTAACATCGTTATTTTACCATAAATAGCATTAATACTTATCCATATGCGCCTATTATAGGTTGATTATAAAGGTATTAACCTGTTACAACAATAAAACAAGTGGAAACAGCGTTTGGATGGTCAAAATCGGCGATACAGGCCGGGAGTTACATAATGTATGGCTGAGGCAACCTCCCTCCCCACCACTCTTTCCCAAGTCTGGAGAGAGACTGTCGATCGATACTCTCTCTCGATCGTACACTCGCTTGGTAACAGTGATGACAATGCCCTGCTTGCAACTCGCTAATGTTAGCACGAAAGTAGACCACAGAATAAGGGAATAACAGGGAAAATAGGTGATAACTGAAGGAGGGGAGGAAAGTGGGGAAGGAGGGGAGGTGGAGGAGTGATATTTGGCATGGCCCAGGGGCAAAAACAAAAAAAAACAAAAAAAAAAAAAAAATTTTTTTTTTTTTTTTTTTTGGTGTTTTAAATGGATTTTTTTTTTTCCCCTAACTCTTAAGAGTCTTCCCGCAGTCCGCCGGGGGAACTCTTTAAGAGTCTCCCCGCAGTTCCCAGGTTAAGGGATACAAGCACTGCCTCTCTATTGTTTGTTGCTCTTCATCATTCCCACCTTAATAATGAAATAGCAACTTTCAGCAAAGTTTATTCCCTTCTCTAATTAATAATTAAACGCACTCTGCCGGGGTTAATTCTATTTACAATTTTTTTTTTTTATGTACCGGACATATATACAGTACATAAATATATGTCTATTATGTCGTTGGCATTGGTTGTGTTGAAATGGCTCGACGTATATATACATTGATGGCAGTCGACGGATTGATAATAAAACAATTTTAACTTTAAGTATAATTGAGGAGTCTTGTTGATGTTTTTTCTTTTTCTTTTCAGTGGCGAACAGTTCGCTTGAGAAATGTGTCTGTGACGAATTGGGACAGCTTTGCCAGATTCCTTGAGAGACGCGACACAAGGGAGATAGATATGAGGAAAATGAAACTACGTATTGGACATCTGGCATCTCCGGTAATACTATCTATTGCCTAATGAGGTGGCCATGAACAAACCTCCTCCAGGTCACCCTGTCCCCCAACAACACTTGTCCCTCTTCCCGGCCCACCCCCCTGTCCCCCATATATCTCTCCCCTCCACCTCATTCTCGGTCTATTCCCCCCTCTAACCTTCTCCACCTCACTCTCATACACCCTCTTTGCTATCCACGCACTCTCCATGTGACCATACCACCTTGGTACATTTTTCCCGACATTCTCCACAATTTCCACTTCAACACTACATCTCTCACATACTTTCTGATTCGTCAGTCTGTCCCTCCATGTGACTTCACAAGCTCCTCTTAGATAACTTATGTCAACTGCTCTCACTCTTGACTTGTGTCTCTAGCAATAATGTAATACTGTACTTCCACTTTTCTCTCCGTACTCCCCGTCTCCTGCCTTAACCCTTCCTACCCGGTCTGCCTTAGGTAAGGACAGCACGAAAGAAGGGCCGCTACCCGGTATGCCTTATCTAAGGCATGAGCTTAATAGCCTAATTAACTTGATCTGAACGCCGTGCGTACGACGTATGTCAACAAACCCAAGCGTTCGTCACCGCACCTCCGAAAACAAGAAGGAGAAGACTCCTCAATGTTATTGTTCTGACGTCATGACGAAATTAGTGTCTGAAAAGCCCCATATTGGCAACATCTCTGCAATATTGGCTCCACTGAAATCGTCATCACAACTGAACCAGTTGACTTACAGAGCTCTACTCAATGCCAAAATACAGATTGAAAACCGCACTACGATTATAGATGAGTGGGAAAGTTCTAGCAGTGAAAATAAACATAAATACGGTAGCCTAGGCCTAGACGTTTTTCAGCCATTTCGCCCGGGTAGGGGCGACCGTCATTGGGTAAGACAGCCCGGGTAGCAAGGGTTAATAATAATAATAATAATAATAATAATAATAATAATAATTTTACTTATTTAAAAGAGCGCTCATTCTTCAAAATGAATTTGCAAGCGCTCTAGCACAAACAAATCAATAAAACCACATTGTCACTACACCATTTTCCAGGTCGTAACACCTTTGAAATATAAAGGTCTTTAAATGCTTCTTGAAAGACTCAACAGATGTAGACTGCTTAATGCAGTCTGGCAACCGATTATACAACCTTGGAGCCGTGTGGGAGAAAGCTCGAGATACAAAAAGCCGATTGATAAGCAACGGTAGGCTCATCCAATCTTAAAAGATCATCCTCGCTGCGCAAAGATATACAAGGTCGATCCCGCTGGGGGAGCTAAAGTTCAGCTTCTTCCTCTCCTATTCACCCATTCATACTGTACCTTAAATTTGCTATCTACCTGTTGCCAAATGCCATGATCTCCGAAGGGGTGGCCATGAATAAATCACCCCATGCACCTCTGTCCCGTCAGTCGACGCCCCTCCTCCCACCCAACATGGCTTTCACTCGTATACCTCTCAACTCCATCCTTCCACCTCACTCTCGGTCTGCATCTCCCTCTCTGTCCTTCCACCTCACTCTTGTACACTCTCTTAGTCATTCTCTCGCTTCCCATACGTTCCAAATGGCCGAACCATCTTAAGGAGTTTGTTTTCACACTTTCCAGCACATCCACACCACACTGCTCTTTTACTTTCTCATTCATCTGTCTATCCCACCATGCACTCCACATGCACTTCTCAAGTAACTCATTTCCTCCTCTCTCACTCTTGATTTGTGCCTCTCCAACAACGTCCATGCTTCACTCCCTTACGCAAGTAGTTACAACATTTCTCTGAACTTTTCCCAGCCGCATCTTATTCTGGTGATAGTGGCAAGACTTAGATGCAAACCAAATCATATTTTCCCTACCATTGAATCATATTTCTTGATGCATAGTAATTAAAATGTAAAACTTGCAAACAAAGTCAAACCAAAACTGGTACAAAGACAATATAAAGCATAGTAAATGACAGAAACATATCAATATCAAATATCTATTTCGGAGGAGCACTTTATCGACGTTTCGCAGATAGCTTTTTCAAGTCACTGTGAAATGTAAAAAAAAACTCTCCTCCTCAAAGGGTACTTTTATTAATTTTGTCAACTTTGCGGTGTTTATTTGAACAAAAAACACTATAACAGTAACTATAATACACAGTTAAAGTTAAGAAGTGATGAGTGAAGGACCTTTGGGTTATTAATTATTGTCACCCCCACAGAAGTCTCAAAGTACAATATCAAGTGTTCCTGAAGATGCCGAAATAAGATCACCCAAGAGTCCCAGTAAAAGTCTTGCTAAAGAACCCGACGACAGAATACCAGCGGATAATGAAACTGGAGCCACAAACGGTAAAGAACAGGATGACGAACCTGAGCAGATCGATGCGGATGGGAAAGAAAAGACACCTTCGGATGAGGAGGACACGAGTAGTTCCAGGCAAGACGGTGGTAGGCGTTCGAGGCGGCAAAGTACAAAAAGTACCGACTCGGACTCTAAAACTAAGGCGTCCAAAAAGGATAATTCCAAAAATGATAAGAACTCGACGGTCAAAGTGAAAAAAGAGGTCGGCAATGTCTCGGATGATGATGAAGACTTCAAAACTGAATCGGGTACGTTGATAACATTGTTCTCTGTCACAATTAATTTTACTGGTTTATCAATTTGAAAGGATCATAGAAGTTTATTACAGTATACAACCAAGAAAAATAATGGACGCTAAAGTCCGAAAAGTAGCGACTTATTCCAAAAGTAACACGTCAAAGAAGGATAAGAGCCCGACGATGAAAATAAAATGTAATACTTGCAAACTAAACAAACCAAAACTTGGACAAAGACAATATAAAGGCAAAATAACTTATAAAAATCGCTATGTGGAAACAACGCTTACTAAAATCAAATTTATGAAGTAAAAGAACACAATCGTGATGAAAAGAGGCCAATGTCTAGGATTATGATGAAGGCTCCAAAGTGTAATCAGGTACAGTAAGTTGACGATATTGTTGATTAGGGTAAAACGGAGTAATATTATACAGTGGTGCCCCGTGTTTGGTGATATTAGTCTTTGAAAACATCGCGAAACTGGAAAGCCTTTGAAAACATCGCGAAACTGGAAAGCCTTTGACTACCATAGGCCCTTCTTGAACTGCATAACATTATCAACCAGTCAAAGTTACATAGGCATCATCGTGCTGAAGGGGAGTCCACCTTGCTTTTTTTTGTTTCGCTTTCTCTCCTCTCTTTGGCTTGTATCCATTCAGCCTACTGTTTTAAGACGTTTGTTTACCCCCATCCAGGTGTCAATATTTTCCTGGCGAGTGGTAGCGAGCCAGCATATATATATTTTTTTTTTGACAGCAAGCTAAATTTGTACACTTTTCGATACAAAATGTCTCCGGCAAAGCCGGATCTCTCCATACAATGCTGGCTCGCTATCGCTCGCCAGGAAGAAATCGACACCTGGATGGGGATAAATAACAGTTGGCTGAATGGGGCTGAATGGATACAAGCCAGGGAAGGAGAGAAAGATAAAATAAAGCCGGTGACCCCCCTTAAGTTAAAGACAAAACATTTATGCACTATTGTACAGTATATGCTAATTATTTGTAACTCCCCAACAGGCTCAAGAATAGAAGTAACAGCATGGAGGAAGATCTTCACGTCACTGAGCACCGTGCGTTGTCTGAGAAGTGTGGTGTTGCCAACGTGTGGAGGTTGGCTGTTACAACTGTTACTGTCTTCCTGCCGTAACTTAACATCTATCTTTGCTGTCGACCTACGCTCTTCAGTTTTCACCTCTGCTGTGTAAGAAAATAGTTTGTTTAATACCATTAGAGTGGTCCTGTAACGGGGTATTGCACAAAATATTTTATCGTCAATTTTTGAAAGTCAACATATTGTGGTGGTGTCCCTATTGGGGCTCTGTCTTAAGTCGGCCACCCCAAAAAAAAAAAATGGGGATTGGGCCTGAGTATATAGATAAATAGATAGATAGAACATATTTTCTGATAACATTTTTGGGATCTTTTGTGCTGGTATCAGAAACCAGACTGAAGTTTGATGAAAGTGACAGAACTAATAAAAAAATAAGGTTACCTCATTAGCTCCGTACGGTATTTATAATTATAAAAACGACCCTTCAAATACCGTGCCAGTGCTGGGAAATGTCTCAAAATTGGGTGACACAGGAAGCAGTGGCATCTCTCCATCCCACATCCTCCACTCTTTGATTTTGCACCTTTTTGTCTGATTTGCAACTTGATAATAAGCATAACACTTTTAAGTGAAATATGTTCCCAAATTAATAAACTGAAATAACAATACAACTTAAAACAAGACGACTTAAAGTAAGGGGTGTCTGTATTTCAATTTAAGCCCTTCAGTGCGATGACATCATTTTCATCATATTCTGGTTACCATTACACAATTTTCTTAAGCTTATGAACTACCCCTAGGAATCAAAGGGATAAACACAATCTCGATAAAATCCTCTAAACAGGTCCTTCTTAAACTGCATAAAATCATCTCATTTTAGCCAGAATCAAAGGTTAAAATGGGTCATGCTGAAGGTGTTTACAGTATTTGCCTGTATTTACTTATGAACTACCGATATGTTTTTGACAGTTTTGATCCAACGTACCTGACGGAGACCCCGAGCCTGGAGACCTTAAACATATCTGCCACCAAGGGTTTCTCTCTCACCACAAACTTCAACTTTATCAAGCTGCCCAATCTTAAAGTCTTGGTGAGTATCAGTTGTTATTTTGACTTTACCTGGCATTTTTGTTTCTTTGGTTCGTTTATTTATTTTTTTTTTTTTTTTTTTTTTTTTCTTCTACCTCTACCTTCTACCTTTGCAGTTGTCTTTGAGAGAGATATGGGTAGAAACCTAATTTTGGAGAAGTAATTATGAGATTAGGAGAATTCTTTATCTGAATACTGTACTAAACAGGAACCCCCCATGCATGAAAGGATTAGGAAAGCTTGTATTCTGAGCTGGACGTAGACACCAACCTATCATTCGTAGGTGCTCCATAGCCATCGCAGCGGCTGGCGGAAGTGATAGTGTTATCCAGGAAATACAGATTCTCTGAGGGACTCATATGAGGCGACCTGCTGTTTGAGGGTTAACTAAACGAGAAACTGTCATGACCCTATCTAAATAACTAAGATGTTACTTGGTTTTAATATGTTTTATATTATGAATTATATCAACTTATATCAATCAGAGATGTAGTTCAGTTACAGTATTTTCAATTTTGCAATTGTCAGGAAATCAGCTACTGTACCAAGGGATAAGGTTTTTTGCTCTGTGGGTGCCTTCACAGGGACCATATGTCTGCAATTTTTTGTACAGTTTGTTTGATTGATGGGTAGATTTAGGCCATTGCAGACAATAAGGGGGAGGTGATAGGCCAGTGGATTGCGGACCAAATGGACCTCAGATCGAGTCAACGTCAGGGATTATTCTGATGTGATCTGATTGATCCCGCAGTTCTACAATTATCTTAGCTACAACGACATGTCAAGAAAATTCCCCCTGTATCGTCACCAACTTATAGCATGGAAGATGCCCAACCATATTCGAAGATGCTGTGAACGACGGTATAGCTTCTCTCTCCAAATCGTGTAACGTGTATACAGTAGATTATAGGCTTGAGTCCCGGAGGAATAAATGAAAATCTAATATTTAGTAGTGGCTCCGGAATCAATGACGTACTGCTAAAATTCATATTTGGCGCCCTTTGCTGCCAGCAAGGCCTTTATAGGGAAACTCAGGCTGGTCCACAAATGGTCTACCAACTTCATAGGCGACAATTGGAGCAACGGCCACAACTAGGATGACCCACCAGGGGGAGATGTGGGCAGAGGCCAGTCCTGCACATGAGGATGAGATTTGTCATGATATTGCCCGGAGAGGAGCTGGGATTGATACAGGTACCCAGCTCGATCTGGCGTCTAGGGCCAGCGCCCGGGGTCCTCTATCACTCAATCACGACCTGTAATGTGAGAGGGGCACGGAATCAACGTTACATAAAATAAGCAGCAAAAGGCGCCAAATATGAATATTGGTAGTACATCATTGATGGAGAACCACACTATTAAATAACGTGTTATTATCTAGTGCGACAGAAAGGAAGCAACCAACACCTTGAAGATCCACTGTCACCAGCTAGTGCAACACTCATAAAGCACCCAACACCTTGAAGATCCATTGTCACCAGCTAGTGCAACACTCATAAAGCACCCAACACCTTGAAGCTTCACTCAATATTCTCGGGGCCTCGCAAGAGTTACAGGCTACCAACAGCCTACAGTTCCGAGGTTGAGACAAGGGCAAGGCAGCTAGGCAACTTGGATTATAGAATAATGAAGTCCTGCCCCCCCCCAAAAAAAAAAATAATAATAAAATAAATAAATAAATAAATTCAAACATCTTTACAGGGCCTATCAATGTTATGGAAAATCCTTACTGCTACTGTTTGTATCTGTTGATCTTTTTATTGCATTGTTAAGCAAACACAGTATAAGCTTTTGAATCAGCTCAACAAGTATCTGTGCCTAATTTCAAACCTCTTTATTACATGGGTCGAAGACACAATCCACAGGTGTGACAATGCCTATTTGGATTATCATAGTATAGTGAGCTTATCCCTCAATACCTAAACCTGACCAGTGACCTGCATCATTAGTCTGTTGCCACTTGTTTTCCTTCTTTAATATATTGTGTCTTGCTTCCACAGGTAATGCGAGGACTGAATGGGACATGGCCATATCTTGGTACTGGTTTGACGTCACTACATTTAGGACCGGTCGGCAACACTCCCTCCATCTGGGCAAACATCGCAAATATGGCCAGTAAGTTACTGTCTTATGTTTAAAATACACACACATACAGTAATGCTCAGTACACACAATCACGCTCAGTACATGCATACAGTCAACTCCGTATGCACTATACACACACATGCACCCCAATATATTTACTCCACCTTCTCATCAATTTTATTTTCTCTATATATAAAAAAGATAATCAGCTCTCAGAAACAAACTTCCTTTATAACTCCTGCCAGTTGTAAGAGAGAGACAAAAATTAGTGGGTGAATAGGACTTGCTAGCCTTGGTTCAAAGCCCATCTAAAGGAAGCAAAACCATGATAAGAAACAATTGTTTGTATTTCATTAATATAACAATGAAGACTGAAACTGCACCTTGCATACAGCACTCATTCTTTAATGAGAATGCATAATATATCATAGGCTTGATAGTGTAATGCTTAGTGTGCGGAATTTTGGTGTGAGTATCCTAGGTTTGAGTCCTAAGAGTACCACATGTATTCATTACTTTCATTGATTTAATTAGTTAGGTTTATTTGTAAATTAATTGGTGGGTTGGTGAAAACAAATATGAATATGTACAGTATGTATATGGTAGGCATATCCTTGATCAGCTAAAGCTAAACTCGCCACCGATAACTGTGGTTGGCGTCAGAAAAGACATACGATACATGTACAAGCACAATGACCTATACAGTACTTCAGAAATGTGGCTTGTGAAAAGAATGATATCAACAGAATGGAACATAACTAGATAAGAATGGAAAAATGGATGTGTGGGGCCAAACTGTAAGATAAGATATCTAGTGAAGAGCTGAGAAGATGGTTAGGTATCGAGAGTATTAGTGATGTGATGCGTACAAGCAGGCTTGGATGGTTTAGACAAAGATGTACCGGTAAGTCTGTGAACGTGGAGGGAGCTGCACCAAGGGATAGACCTAGAAAGATATGGGATCGGACTTCAGTACTGTATATGTTTTCTGATCTTTAATTTTAAAACCAGACAAGTATTTAAGTAGCTCTGAAAAGGGCTGCTTCTTGCCATAACATTGCCCCAGTTTGCCACCTTGCCTGACAGCACCTTTGTGTAGAAAATATCCATTTCATTCCCTGATGCAATATTATAGCTTACCTGATATTAAAACTAATTTTCAACTTATTTGTCTGCACAGATTTGGAAGTTTTGATGCTGGAAGACGGTGGATCGGAAACCGATACCCATGTGTGCAGTGCCCTGAGCAAGCTTCACAACCTCCAACGTCTCTGCCTCATCCACTTCACACTGGGCAGCAAGCTGGGAGCCACGTTGAACAAGCTGACCAAACTGAAACATCTGGCCATTTTACCAGTACCGACAGAGGAGGTAAATTATTAACATTCTCGGTGTAACATTAACTATTAACCTGAGCTGGACACATTATGTTAGAAGCATTGCTAAGAATGCCTCTAAAAAACTGGGACTCCTGTACAGAGTTCGAGAATTCTTCACTGACGAGCAGTTGGCCGTAATATATAAAAGTCATGTGCGTTCTCAGATGGATTACTGTTCACCTCTGTGGAGTGGAAGTGGAGTGGTTGCATTGAGGCAGTTGGACAAAATTCAAAATAAAGCTATTAGATTAATCAATAACCCTGCAATCACACAGGACCTTCCTACATTATCCATACGAAGAAACGTTGCATCCCTTGCATTATTCTACAGATATTTTCACAGCAATTGTTCCGAGGAACTTGCTTCAATTGTGCCGCCTCTCCACATCTATCCCCGTAGAACTAGGGCAGCTGAGAGCGCCCATGAATATACAATTTCTCCTCCACAATGCAGAACTTCTGCTTATCAAAATTCATTTATCCCCAGAACTACTACTATTTGGAATTCACTTCCCTCGAGTTGCTTTCCACAAACTTACTATCTACAACCGTTTAAATCCAGTTGTTACAAACATGTTATGAATGGAGGATGCCTTTAGGCACATGGACCTTTTTTGTTTTATCTGTGTTTTTCCTTCCTCCGTTTATTGTCTCAAAAATAAAAAATAAAATAAAAAAATAAGACTTTAAATTATTAATTCTGATTAGCATTTGAGACTTTTATTCACCTTGGGAAGGAGCTCTGAGGTACAAGCTAGATCCTTTACCTACTGTACATCCAGTTGTTCTCGTTTGAGGTGGAAAATACAATTGTTGGTTTGGTCTTGTGACCTAGACTTGTCCGAATGTGCTGCATGCATACTGGCGACTACGGCTACATGTCGTTTACACTCGTTCAACTATTGATTATTATTGATTATATATTATTATTGATTACTGTATATCGATTATTGAATTTGTATTTTGTTTGTGTGTGTTCATTGTTTTCTGTTGTGTCTTGAGTTCCCCCCCCCCAAAAAAAAAATGGGGATTGGGCCTGAGTATATTGATTATTGATTATTGATATACAGTATTTCATCACTGTTACCATTCGTAAATCACTGTCCACTGCTATCATGCATCGATTCGGACTACAGGAAATCAACTCTATTGCTTGAGGGCCTCACTCAAGCATGAGTCAGCTGACTGACTGACTGACTGACTGTGTGCTTGTTGTTGTTGTGTGTTATCAACCACTGCACATTATTTCAAATATAACCCTTCAGATATGTTATTTATTTCTAAAAAAAATTTTGCTTAAGCGTTGTTCCACATAGCAATTTTGAGAAGTGGTTTTTTTTCTTTTTACTGTGTTCGTCCAAGTTTTGGTTTGTTTATTTTGCAAGTTTTACATTATAATTGTTGAATCTTTGTAGCCTTTGCTTACTTATAATATCATGTTCTATGATTATCTATCTCTATCTATCTATCTATCTATTGCTGGACGCTGTGATCCCCGAAGGGGTGGCCATGAACGAAACGCCCCCATGCACCTCTGTCCCCAGTCAGTCGACGCCCATCCTCCTATCCAGCACCGCCTTTGCTCATATACTTCTCATATGCCCCAATTCTTAGTCCTGGATCCTCTCCAAGAGTTAAGAACAAGGGTAGTAAATAGCCTATGTGTGCAACGGATAAAACACATCTAATAAACTTGGGTATCTCCCCAGCTTAGATATTATCCGGTTTAAGATAGAATACGCCTTACTTCAGCATACAAGGTAGCCTAACTACTATGGAGGGCGGGTGCCCAACCCCGAAAAGGGTTGAAATAGGGGAGCTATCCCCCCGCCAAAGGCGGCTTTCTAGGGCCTTTCCTAGCTGATGCTGAGAGGATTGGGTTCTAGTCATGTGGTGATGGGCTGGTCTATCAGAGTGAGAACTGAGCAATCTCTGCCATACCCATAGCTTACTCTGACTGTTCCTTTTACTTATATATATTCTAGATCTCAAGTGACGGCGTCTCTAACGTGGATTGACCTCCCAATCTACCAAGATTGGAAGCCAAAGCGTCACATTTTTCCCTTGCCCCTCAACTTTCTCTTCATAATTGCTGAGGGACACAGGGCCCTGGGTGGGGCTTTGGTTTCCCGGGCATTTCCGCACCCTCCTCAGCTCCCCGCCATGGAGTGGCTTCGGTCACCCAGGCTTTATTGTGGTCGGCGGGGAGGGTTCTGTGGGGGCGCTCGGTTATGGCCTTGGCCTTGCTCGGGGCCTTGGGGCTGTTCGGCCAGGCAGCTTGGGGAACAACAACAACAACAACAACTACTATGGAAACACATCTCAATTTAATCTATGATTATTGTTAAGAAAATGTTAGATACAGGTACGAGAAAGGGGTCAAAAAGGGTAATTTCCGGGTCACCAAAGACTACCATGAATTTTTTCCATATATAGTTTGCCTCCAGTTTGGCGGCATTTTCAAAGACTGCTAAGATCATCTAACGCGGGGCTCCACTGTATACGTATCTGGTACTAGCATTTGTCGACAAGTGTCTTTACTGCTTAGTAGCCATTTAATAGAGGTTATGCTGAAAACATACAACCGTGGATGGTATTGATTGTTATATTACATGATCTAACCCATGGATCAACCCCTTCATTACCAGTGACATATTTTGATTATATTCTAGCCACTATTAGACGATTTTATGCAGTTTAGAAAGTGTCTCCAGCAATTAACAGGCTTCGAACTATTTTACTACCACAGATCCTTCTTAAACTGTACAAAATCTTCCAAGAATAGCTAGACTACAATTAATAAAACATCGTCGGTACGGAAGGGGTTAATATTAATATTCAACATTTTATTTTTGTATTTAACGCAAAATTAATCTCCCCCCTCAGACAAAGGAGAGCGTCAACATTCAGACGGAGCACATGCTGACCCTGGTGTATAACCTGGGAGCCATACAGGTGATGTGGGCAGTGCGATCCCAAGACTTGGAGAATGACAGCATCTATGTTGGTCGGAAACAGTTTAAGGTGAGGTTTTATCAGTTATAGATAATTAATTGCTTAGTAGAGGGACTTTTCACTTTAATGTGAATTACACAAAGATGAAAAAAAAAGTGAGATAAGTTATTCAGCAGAACGTTAAATGCTCTAGTAATACACCATTATTGGGAATATCCTTAAATGTGCCCCTAACATATAAAATAAATTGGTTAAGTTAAGGGTAAATTTCTGTTGCCTGACAACTATCAGAATCTATGACGTCATCACAATACTGGAAGGCGCGAAATTTGCAAGACGGTCAACTACCAGATGCCGCCAGATATAAAAATGTTAAATATTTGTTTTCTTTACTGACGCAAATTTACTTTATTACACACACACCTAAGCATCCTTAATATGTTTTGATGGATACAAAATATACATTTGACTAGGTATGCAGCTCATGTAATTCACCTTTAACCCTCCTGGCCCGGGCTAGCTCTCCTAATGACAGTGCGGCGTATCCGGGCGATCTGGCCGAAAAACGTCTAGGCCTAGGCTACTGTATTTTGGTTAATTTTAACTGCTAGAAATTTCCCACACATCTATAAATGTAGTGCGGTTTCCAATCTGTAGACTGGCATTGAGTAGAGCTCACTAAGTCAACTGGTTCAGTTGTGATGACGATTTTAGTGGAGAGCATTTTCAGGCGATGTTAGCAATATGACGATCTTTTCACTACAGTACTGAAACAACAACATACAGACATACAATAACAAAAGAGTCTTCTTGTTTTCGGAGGTGCGGTGACACAACGATCGGCTTTGTTTACATGCGTCGGACGCACAGCGTTCAGACCAAGCTGAATAGGCTTTCAAGCTTACTATTTCCTGAAAGGACACCCGGGTACCAGCCCTTATTTCGTGGTGTCATATTAAAATGACACCCGGGGAGGAAGGGTTAAAGTCACCTCATGTTAAGTTGTTTCATTATTACACCGGTCATTAATTAAGGAACAAAATTCACTTGAAGTTGTTATGCTTCATTATTAAGTTGTAAATCTGACAAAAAGGGTCTATAATTACAAGAAGAAATTAAAATTAATTGCTTCATTTAAAGTCTTGATTTTCAGGAACGTAACTACAACTTTAAATGAGGAATTACTGTATTACTGAAGACTGGATTGAAGATATTTTAAATAGTAATGATTTTGTTGTGAAATGCCCTTTTTTTGTTTTTTGTTTTTTTTTCCCATCTTTTGTTGTTGTTGTTGTTGTTGTTCCCCAAGCTGCCTGGCCGAACAGCCCCAAGGCCCCGAGCAAGGCCAAGGCCAAGGCCATAACTGAGCGCCCCCACAGAACCCTCTCTGCCTACCACAATAAAGCCTGGGTGACCGAAGCCACTCCATGGCGGGGAGCTGAGGAGGGTGCGGAAACGCCCGGGAAACCAAAGTCCCACCCAGGGCCCTGTGCCCCTCAGCAATTATGAAGAGAAAGTTGAGGGGCAAAGGAAAAATGTGACGCTTTGGCTTCCAATCTTGGTAGATTGGGAGGTCAATCCACGGAAAAGACGCCGTCACTTGAGATCTAGGAAATACATAAGTAAAAGGAACAGTCGGAGTAAGCTATGGGTATGGCAGAGATCGCTCAGTTCTCACTCTGATAGACCAGCCCATCACCATATGACTAGAACCCAATCCTCTCAGCATCAGCTAGGAAAGGCCCTAGAAAGCCGCCTTTGGCGGGGGGATAGCTCCCCTATTTCAACCCCTTTCGGGGTTGGGCACCCACCCTCCCATCTTTTGTTGTTGTTGTTGTTGTTGTTGTTGTTGTAGTTCCCTAGACTGTTTGGCCGAACAGTGCCGAGTCCGGTAAACTGAAGCCACTCCAGATGCTCGGGCCCCCAAAGGGGCCTGGGTGATATGAGATCTGTCTCTGAAAGGGCAGATCATCAGCCCACACACAGGTTTGCATCCCTTGGCCAATGTCACCCCCCACCGTCCGCAGCCCCCCTTGCAGTGCCACCCAATCGGTGATCTTGCCAACACCTAGAAGGAAATGTAGTACTGTATAGTAAAAGAGACAGACAGAAATGGCTAAGGTTGGGTAGAGGATGCTTTTTGTACTTGTTATTATTGTAGTAGTCCCAAGATGCCCTTTATTGGAATCCCGCAACATCCAGTTATTCCCTGGTGCTGCACCTCCCCAGGGGTAGGTAGGATGAGGTGAGATTCGTTTCTGAGAGGGCAGCGGGGTAGGAAGTCGTCAGTCCATGGGTTCGTATCTTTGGGCCAATGTTTTCTCCTACCGCAGCCCTCCCATCAGCGCCACCATTGCAAGTGGATATCTTTGGCGCATTTTTTCCCCTTTTTGTTGCTTTGTATGACACACAGTAGGATACGTGGGGCATATTATTTTTCTCTACTAAATATGGAGGACCCCCTTACCCCCAAGGGGGACTCTTTTGTACTAAAACTAAACCGGATATGAGGTGGCCGGACATTTACCTCTCTCCCTTGGACAAACGACCATATTCGTAATTGACACATAACCCAACCGATCAGGAACACCCTCATACTGGTGAATTCATGACTATGTAATAAATATAATAGATCGGTTTTGCCAGTCTTGACATCGAACAAATTAAATTACTCCCTTCCTTCATTATATCATAATTTCATAGGCCTTGTAAATATCTTCTATTGAAATCATTTTAAAAAGTATTCTATACATTTCAGATGCGCACCGGCCACACAAGCTCCTTTACACGCGATACCTGTCCACGACAAGTGTTGGTGAACGTGCTCAAGAACAGTGTGATGAAATCCAAGCTTAGCATCGTTCGAGTGGACGGCAATGTTGTCTCGCATCTTATAGGTGTTGTTTAACCCCTGTCAATTATGCCTTTCTTAATTGTATATCAGCTACTGGCAGACAATTTTTATACCTCAGGGTGGCAAATGATAGATTCAACACAACATAGGTGAACTCAAAACCAGTCCTAGAATCGAGTCTCTTCTTTTTAGTCTTGTTAAGTTCATAAAGTCAGAGTTACACTTCACAGTTCTTATATCTTTGGAAGTAATAATATAGCCAAAACTATGCAGATTTGTGTATTTTTTCCGGTATTCCTTCTCGTATTCATTCCAGCCCTAATACCAAAATTTACACCCTGATAGGTATGATATCTGGGGACATTGTTAATTCACAGTTTAAAACTTTTTTCATTCATAGCATCTGTCCTTGGCAGAATAAAATTGTCTGTTGATAGTTCTAATAAATTGTAATGTGTGATCTGATTGAATGGGTTAAATAAGATAGAGGTTGAACTATTGTACAGTTGATTTAAGTAGTCATGTTTGGCTTGCTCACATTTATTTATAGACTATATTATCTGAATATTTAGTACTGTACTATATTCCGTTGCTTAAGCCCTTCAATAGTGGTGTCAATCTATATTTATTTTGGATAACTTTAAGAGAGTTTTGCTCATTTTCGGATGGACCACTAGATATTAATTCAAACTTATCTCCCCGTAGGTTTTAAAATGTAAAACTTGCAAACTACACAAACCAAAACTGGGACAAAGACAATATAAATGCAAAACAACTAATGAAAATCGCTATGTGGAAACAATCTACAATCATTGATAAAGTCTGTTGTAGATAATACATGTAGTTAACCCCTTCAGCACCATGACGCTTTATTACCTTTGATTCTGGCTCAAGTTAGACTATTTCATGCAGTTTAACCCTTGTCTAGCGGGGTGTTTTGGGCTCATTTGGGCATATTCAGGCCCTCCTGCATGATAAATCAAGCATCTGCATGAAAATAAAATATTTAGCAAAAAACTAGGCACTAAAAGCTTCAAAATGAGACCAGAACGAGCTACGTAGCACTCGTGGTTCTCTTGCAGTGATGCCACGAACATGGGAGTTTAGCATATATCGGTATATTTTTCCCAGCTATGCTCACTACTGGCTACACTGCTGGCCTCTCGAGAACACAGGGAACATGAGTTAATGGGCGGCGGTAAGCCCTGGGAGTCGGCTGTCTGGTCCGCTGTGCTCCCGGCTATTTGCACTCTATTTTAACCCTTTAAAAGCCTTAATAATGCTCCTAACTTGCTGCAAATTGGTGCACGACTTAAGTCGAGCGCCGCCAATAAGGGGTTAAAAAGGACCTATGCTATTAAGAGGGTTTATGGACATTGTATATACCCTTCTAAGTCGTACAGGTATAAAAAGGACCTATGTTATTATCCCTTTCAAGCTCCAATACGCATTTCTGTTCTGTTTCTGGCTACTATTAGACTATTTTATTCAGATTAGTAACGGTATATGGAAGTCAAAGCGTTGATCGAGATAGTATTTACCCTTTTAATAACCACAGATACTGCCTAAGCTGCATAAAATCGTCTAATGATAGCCAAAATAAACTGCTAAAATGCGTCAGAGCTTCAAAGGGTTGTTGTTGTTGTTCCCCAAGCTGCCTGGCCGAACAGCCCCAAGGCCCCGAGCAATTCCAAGGCCATAACCGAGCGCCCCCACTGAACCCTCCCTGCCGACCACAATAAAGCCTGGGTGACCGAAGCCACTCCATGGTGGGGAGCTGAGGAGGGTGCGGAAACGCCCGGGAAACCAAAGCCCCACCCAGGGCCCTGTGCCCCTCAGCAATTATGAAGAGAAAGTTGAGGGGCAAGGGAAAAATGTGACGCTTTGGCTTCCAATCTTGGTAGATTGGGAGATCAATCTACGGAAGAGACGCCGTCACTTGAGATCTAGAAAATATATAAGTTAAAGGAACAGTCAGAGTAAGCTATGGGTATGGCAGAGATCGCTCAGCTCTCACTCTGATAGACCAGCCCATCACCACATGACTAGAACCCAATCCTCTCAGCATCAGCTAGGAAAGGCCCTAGAAAGCCGCCTTTGGCGGGGGGATAGCTCCCCTATTTCAACCCCTTTCGGGGTTGGGCACCCGCCAGCTTCAAAGGGTTAAGAGGGTTTATTGAAATCGTATTTACCCTTCTAAGTCGTACAGGTATGAAAAGGACCTATGTTATTAAGAGGGTTTATTGAGATCGTATTTACCCTTCTAAGTCGTACAGGTAGATTATAAACTAAATAAAATCGTCCAACGGTAACCAGAATATGATGGAAATTACGGATGGGACAGATTTTCACCCTGGCCCAAGAACTATTTTGAAGTTCGCTTAACCCCTTCTGTACTGGCAACGTCTTTTTAACTTTAGTCTGGCTATTATTAGACGATTTTAATCAGTTTAAAAATGTCCTCTAGCAATTAAAATGTAAAACTTGCAAACTAAACAAACCAAAATTGGGACAAGGACAATATAAAGTCAAATTAAATTATCAAAATCGCTATGTGGAAAAACGTTTACTAAAATGAAAATTATTAAATAAAAGAACACAATCCACCACATAGGGTGTACATTACTACATGAGCAAGTTAATCTGTTTCCCAAGCAAACTAATCGCACATATAACAACGCACTATCGTCACGTTAAAGGAAGTAGTCAAGTTTGGGAAGTCCGGGACGTTCTGGCAAATTTTACTAAACTCTGCATGAATAAAGAAACTATATGTTAAATGTCAAAATATTATTTAAAATCAAATTTGCAACATGACAAGACATTAAAATAGTACAAAATACAAATATTGATAAGATATCTATACTATTACAAAATAATATATAAAATACAGTACAGCACTCACTAACGATAGTGCTATCGGGTAGGTACCTGTAAGCATAGCATACCTCAAGTGACCCCTATCAATAACTACCCTACAAATAACCTACATTTATAGCACAAATAAACTAAGGAAATCGCAAAAGTAAGCAATTGATACTATCGACAATGAATACATATAATATAAAGACAAATAATTACAAAATATGAAGTAACAACAGATTTAAACAAAGAGTACTCTTTTAACAAGAACAATAAATTTAAAAAATCATCAATATTAATATTAATAATAATAATAATAGAAAAAGAAAATGATAAACAATAAATACAGACAAAAAGTAAGCAGAGGTTATACAAGAAACTTCAAGTTAAAAATGCTTGATTAAAATTATTGAGGTCAAATTTTAGAATACAGTCACAATAATTGACCCTAAAAAGATTAAATTTATGGAACAATTTACTTGCCTCAAAACCTCTGTCCACTAAGAGTCTGTATAGTAACCTAGCTCTAGCCCAAAAGTCATCTACTTTAGTGCAGATTTTACAAAATCTTATTAATTGGGAATAAAAACAATTATAAGTTATTTTACTATCGATATTACTACTAGGGAAAGGAAAGTTTATTACGTTAAAATTAAAATCATCAACTTTGTGATATACTTTAAGTATGCACTGTTCATTAATAATCTCTATATTTATATCAAGAAAATTTTCAACTTTATAATTTACGTTACATTGTGTGAGGGGAATTAACAGGCTTCGAACTATCTCGCTTAACCATTTTTACTACCATAGATCTTTTTTAAACTGCACTAAATCGTCTATACGTAGCTAGAATAAAATGAAAAAGACGTCGCCGGTACAGAAGGGGTTAAGCCGGTATCACACAAACGTTTTTTTCCTCAACACTGGTCTGGTAGCTTATGAGGTCAATATTTAAACTGTTTCTGTCACCTAAATTGATCTACCATCAGTTTAGTTTCCGATACCAGTGTAAAATATTCCAGAAATGTTGCCAGATAAATGTTAACCCCTTCTGTACCGGCTTCGTCTTTTAACTTTATTCTGCCTAGTATTAGATGATTTTATGAAGTTTAAAAAGGGCCTCCAGCAATTAACAGGCTTAGAACTATCTCACTTAACCCTTCTTAAACTGCTCAATATTGTCTAAATATAGCTACAATACAATGAAAAAGTCGCCACGGTACAGAAGGGGTTAATCATCGAATGTTGACTATAAAATCTCTCGTGCGATACCGGCTATACCAGTCAGACACACTACCGATGCTTCCAGAACATAATATAAAGTGACAGCATCATGAAGGGTTGAACTATTGTACAGTCGCGCTAATAAGTGATGACTCTGCACCAAGTATGTTTTGATCAATAATTGGTATCAGCAATATCCAAGTTTCATTTCTTCATATCGAATGAAATATACAAACATGTCCCTACACTTACCCACCCTATTCAACATCTGACAGACATTAATACAGCACAGAACAAGCCAAACTTAATGACAGCTGGGACATGACTTATTAGCGCGAACGTACAGTTGATATACAGGTCTCCCTCACTATCCAATGCCCCGAGTTACGATATTATTGTAGGTTTTTAGGTGTTTGGGTTTCAGTTTTGGCTTGTCCGAGAATGCATCCCCATTTAACTCGTCAATTTCAGGGTTTGCTATACAATTTTTCTATTTAAGATTGGGTTTTCAATAACATAACTCAATCGTAAATCGAGGGAGACCTGTGGTAAGTCCTGTTGAAGTTTTGGTTACGCTAATTCAAGGTGTGTCAAGCGAGACTATTCAATATCATTCTTAAAACCAAGTCCTTTGTTTATAGTTATGATTATTGAATATATATTATGCATCACAATTCTATTTATGTCCTTGGAAGTTATAAAATAGACAAACCAATGCAACTTTTCCCGTTTTCTTTCTCATATTAAATTAATTTCAATCGTAAAAACAAATTGTTCCAGTTGACACCCTACTACGCTATTTTCACTCTGCACCGAGCTATGATTTTATTTTATTAATGGAATACCTGGTGTATATGATTTGATTTTACTAATGGAATACCTGGTGTATCGTCAGGTATGAAGACAAATTATTACTATAAAGGCTATACTGTATGTAGCATTTTTTTATTCTGTTTTAAAGTGTCGAAATTAGGTGTCCAGGGGTGCATTATCTCGCCCGGATAAGGTAAAAAGAGTATAGGTGAAGATTTATCCTTTGTAGCTAGATTAATTATGTTGAAACAATGTGGGGACAGTGTTGTGGCGAGATTTTGTTGTATTACACTCCATCTACTGAAAGGCAACCTGGTCTGAGCCATTACAATTTATGTAATGAAACATGACGCAAATCCTCTGTATGCCTTGTATGTATTAAAGACAAGAAAACAATATTATAATAACAATAATAATAATCGGCAGCCAATGAAGCTGAAAATACACAATTCCGTAACCTAACTTATACAAAGTAGTCAACAGCTTGACTTTGGCTGCCACAAGTGTGCATACATACCTCTATAAGGGGTAGGATGTGTGCAAGGAATGAGGTTGTTGTTGTTCCCTAGGCTGCCTGGCCTTGAACAGCCCCGAGTCCCTAAGGAAGGCCATGGCCGAGACCGAGCTTTCCCACAGGGCTCTCAAAGAGTGTAGATTATGTTATAGGAATGAGATTTAACCCAGAAGTGGTGCATCCACACAGGGCCAAGCAACTAGAGTACAGTGACTCCTTGCGCTCGGCCACTGTGGCTGTAACCATTGATGTTGAAAATGTTGTTCAATGCCTTTAAGAACAGTGTGATATCCACCAGCCTCAGCATCGTTCACATGGACGATAACGTAGTGGTACATATTAATGGGGATCATTTCAATAAGGGCGAGGTGTAACTATTACTGTATAAATATATTTGATATACTAAGTTGTGTTGGAGTTTGTGCACATTTGGCTCACTTATTTTGTTCTGGCTAATGTTAGAAAATTTTATTCTAAATATAATCACCGCATTTGCCAGATCAAAAGTTTATCTATTGCATATACAATATATTGCATATACAATATATACATTTGATATATTTTGGTGGAAGCACAGAGAGGTAGAGGTAAATCGAGAGAGAGGTGGAAGGATGGATTTACGAAGTATGTGTGTGAAAGCGATGCTGGATGGGAGGGGGGGTGTCGACTGACTGGGGACGTTTCGTTCGTGGCCACCCCTTCGGGGATCACGGCGTCCGGCAATAGATAGATGTATGTATGTATATGCTCAGGCCCAATCCCCACTTTTCCTATTTTTTTTTTTTTTTTTTTTTTTCTATTGTACTCTTATTTTATTATTATTTTTATTTTGTTATTATTTTCTTGGGGGTGGCCGACTCAAGACAGAGCAAGAACAGGAAAAACACATAGATAGATAGATTTTGGAAAGTCACAGTCTTTGTTACGTTTGGTTCTGCACTGTTGTTGTTGTTGTTCTTCTTTTTCCTCAGGCTGCCTGGCCGAACGGCCCCGAGCAAGGCCAAGGCCATAACCGAGCGCCCCAACAGAACCCTCCCTGCCTACCACAATAAAGCCTCCAGGGGTGACCGAAGCTACTCCATGGCGGGGAGCTGAGGAGGGTGCGGAAACACCCGGGATACCAAAGCCCCACCCAGGGCCCTGTGCCCCTCAGCAATTATGAAGAGAAAGTTGAGGTTCTGCACTGTTCTACAGTAGTGTATGTCTGATGTTGAGTGAGTGTCTAAAAGTTGAAATTAATTTGTAAGACTTTAACCGGTATCATAAGTTGTGTGTACTAATTACTGTATGTATTTTTCTTGGTAATTGTACTGTACAGTTGACCGCGAGTTCCCTCCCTCTGATTTTATGTATACTGTACTAGTAAAATTGGTAAACTTGACTAAAGAGTGCAATTGTCATAAATGGATTATTGGACAGTCCTTACTAATTAATGCAAATTTTAATCTTTTGGACATAATATTTTTAACATCGTTCTTAACACCAATAACCTGTTAATTTGAGGGGATTCCTGCACTGTATAGGGTACTAAGTATATATTTATGTTAATAGAAAGTTTGAAGATTTATGCTGATAATGTGTGAGTATCTTGGGTTCGAGTCCTTGGAGTACCAATTTATTTAATAATTTTCATTTTAGTAAGCGTTGTTTCCACATAGCGATTTTGATAATTTAATTTGACACTATATTGTCCTTGTCCCAATTTTGGTTTGTTTAGTTTGCAAGTTTTACATTTTAATTAAAATATATTCATTAGTTTCATTTATTTAATTAATTAGGTTTATTTGTAAATTAATTGGTGGGTTGGTGAATAAATATGAATAAAGTGTGGTGTACAGTCAAAATCAATAGTCCCCCCCCCCCCCTTTCCCCAAAAAAGAAAAAGTTGTAAGATTTTACTTTTTGTAAAATCTACAGAGGGACATTAACTCGACATTTCTACAACAAAAAAGGAATAGTAGTATATTATAACGTATGGGAAACAAGAGGGTGTACGAGAGCGAGGTGGAAGGACAGAGAGGGAGAGGTAAACCAAACGAGAGGTGGAAAGACGGAGTGAGGAAGTATATAGATGAAGGCGGTGCTGGTTGGGAGGAGGGGCGTCGACTGACTGGGGACAGAGGTGCATGGGGGCGGTTCGTTCATAGATAGATAGAACTTGCCGGAAAATTCAATC
This sequence comes from Paralithodes platypus, assembly GCA_032716605.1. NCBI lineage: Eukaryota > Metazoa > Arthropoda > Malacostraca > Decapoda > Lithodidae > Paralithodes > Paralithodes platypus. The sequence goes on from CM064505.1 coordinate 44,340,426, forward strand.
CCTTATACTGTAAGTTGATTTTTCGATACCTATTAGAAAAATAAGAAACTGCTACAGTATGTCTCTGCATCTTATTTAGCCTATACCAGTTTTCAAAATTGTATGTATGTATAATAATCAGGCACATACCCCACAGCTGGGGGTGGGACGGAGCCAAAATTAACACCAAATTTCATTATAAAATCATAATGACCAAGTAATCAAGATAAAGGGCAATCCAATTTCTCGCCAACTAAAAGAAAAAATTAGAAAAAAAAACAGTGGTCAGGGATCGATATAATTGTCAAGTTCGTTGGCGCTACCTATAGCCATGGGCTATTACAAACATGTGAAAACTGTTTAAGAATATTTAAAATAACTTAACCCTTCCAACTCGGCTGTCCTCTTACCCTCTATAGCCCAAAGTATATATACACTAACACTAACATATACACACTTTGCTATAGCCTACCCCCAGAATTGGCCCATATGGGGGTCTTATGGCCTTATAACCTTAATAGCTTAGCAATGGTAATACAGTAGGTAGAAAGATCAGCTTAATGGGAAAATGGAGTACTTACTGTTGTCTTGACCCTGGTGTTGACTGGACATTGCTATGTTGTGAGGTGGAAATTTAGCCCGCGGGAGTATAATGGGACACCCGAGTTCCGCGGTGAAAGTTCAGTGTGGAGTAGTATAAGAGGACAGCCGAGTTCGAATGGTTGAAGCCTGTTCATTTCTTTATTTGATTGGACTTGCAATACCTTTATCAACTCTTTATTTACGTCCATGATTATTGTACATTTCTTTCCAACTTAACACCATAAGAGCGGGTGGTGGAGTATATTTGACCATACCGCCCAGCGGGGAGTTTATACCATAAATGGCCTTGTTTCCGTGCTCTTTTTCATGCATAAACAAGAGCCAGAGCGTAATACAATTATCTATCCGTGAAAGGGCGATAATTGAGCTTTCCAATGGCACCCTTACCATCCTTCTACGATGGCTGGTTGCCTTGCAACGATCGTGCAAGCGAAGGGCAAAATCGCTAAAATACGGTCATTTCGCTACATAATTACGTGTGTAGCGAGGGAGAGAGGGTGGAGGACATGTCAGTAGGCCCGCCGCAACGGTGGCGAGCGGTCATGAGTTCATAGTAGTGTGGAGCTAATTTGGTTTGGTTAAACTATTACTGTACAAACAATAATATATAAATATATACAGTATATATAGTTAATGATTAAATTTGTTGACAAACTATTGATTTTGATTGTACTGTACTGGACAGTACTGCCCAAAGTCTATACACACTAGCTACAGTATGTATATAAACTTTGGTACTGCCTGCCTTTGTGGCTTTTATACGGTATGATTTAACATGATATTATTGTACAATCTCTTAGTTTTTTATTGTCAAAACTAAGTGCTATTACTGTAACTTCTTTAATAAGCCAATATCGATATAATTTTAATAATAATAATAATCCTTAGTGATCTTGGACCCATTAATTGTTCTTTCCACTCACTAAAACATTACGCTTTCCATAATGCAGTTGGGTCGAGTAAATGATTAGATTGATATCCAATATTGAAAATTAATATTAATCGTGATCGTGTATTCAATCTTTAACTGTGTTGGTGGTGTAATGGTTTAGATGTTTATGTTCTGCGTGTGGTGACCCGAGTTCGAATCCCGGGATTCTATCTAACATTTAGAGCAGGTTGTCAATGAGAGACTATTCAAATCCAGGCAAAAACAAGAGTCCCTTCATTATAATAATAATTATTGGATATACAAAGTTAAAGTTATGCTCTATAGTTGCCTGTATGTCCCTGGTGGTAGTGTTAAAATGGCCAAAATAATGCAACTTCATTCCATTTTTCCTGTACTGTATTCCCTCTCACATAACCCAATCCCAAAACAACATTGCCTCGGTTCGACACTGATTTATTTACTTATTTTAATATTAGGAAGGGCATACGGCAGTCAAATCGCCAACTATAGTTACAGTAAAGATTCAGAAGTTCAAAAGGAGGAAGAGCACGGTGAAAAAACTCAATTCACAGTTCTGTAGTTTCAGACACATTTGTATTATTAATGGTTATGAGTTATGTTTTAGTGAAACTTAGTCCTTTCATTCCTCTAAATCCTTCCTAATCTGAAAGAAATCAATTATTGTTGTACAGCCCTTCCTGCACCTCCCGACTTCTCACAACCATCTCCCCCACCTCCCTTCCTATCACACTCCTTTGTCAGTGAGTGACTATGTCTGACCTGAACTCGCTTCACCCCTGACCACATCATCGACACACACACACACACACAGGAGTATTGATCAATCGATTTCCCTCATACACACATATACGTACTCTCAAGCAAAACAATGGTGGAACTGCCATCCAGGTGAGGGACTGCTCTGGGTCTGCTCCTTCAGTGTTCATAGTCATAATCCACTTAGTGGAAATGGCAGTGTGGAGTGGGTCAGTCGGTGCATGTCTGGGAGCCTGGAGGCAGTTTCTGCCATGGCCATCCCTTTTGGGGCGCTTCCTCTGGAGGCAGGGCGTCGGATTTGATGATGATGATTAACTAGGCCTTGAATAGTTGCTTGTAGGCTCTTGTGTTTTTCATACGGGAACCAGGAAGGGGGAGGTATTGTCACATAATGTGAAGCGCTGAAGCATATGAGTTAAAATTGCTTAATAGAAATGTATGTACAGTTTTAAGTGAGGAATTATTGTTGAGAACTCATGATGCTTGAGGCTTTCTTGTACAGTACTTAAATAACAGGGGATTGTAAATGTCTATAGAGCTTCATTTTGGGGTTCTCTCAGACATTTTTATCATAGTGTTTTCTTGATTTTATTGTAATTATTTTCTCTATATACTGTAGTTAATAAAGAAATACAGTACAGTACAATGTTATTTTATAACGTCCAGAGTGAGGTTTGGCATCCTCTACCCAACCTTAGCCATTTCTGTCTGTCTTTTTTCCTGTACAGTACTACTTTTCCTACTTCGGGGGCGGGAGGCTAGGAATCCTCTTTCCCTTGAAAAATTTACCTACTAGACGAGACAGAATGGGGTGAGGCAACACGAAAGTGGTCCCGGACCCTAAGAATTGGAACTTTAAATGTTCCTGTTCGGGCTGTCTCGAATTGGCCACCTCCAGCCATGGGGTATGTGCCCGAGTATATATAGTACATACATAAATACAAAACCCGAATACTACTTGTGTGCTTTCTGCATAGTCGTAAATGGTAACTAAAGAGGTTGTGTGGTTGGGCATCCGACCCCCTACCTGCAAAAAATATCCAGTAACGGAAAATAAAATAAAGCCTCGGACCCGAATGGATTAACTGTAGACGACCATCGACCAGACAAGGCCTATTTTTGGCTAGCGACTTGGTAGGTAAGAGGTGTGAATGATGATACGGAAGAAAGAGAGGTTCTGGGAGTACGAGTGAATGCCATGCTGGATGCATGCAGACTGTGAGACCAAATAGAAGGGTACAAACCGTACACATCTGTGAAATAATGGGAGTGTGGAATGGGTGGATGAGAATGAAAAAGTGAAAATGTGTGTTTATTTATTAGTAATAAAGTGGAAGGAATTTGTAAGGGAGCACAAATCTGTGCATTCATGGATTATTTGGGTAAGAATGTAAGTGGGAGTGCAGACGTGGGTGGTTGTGTGTATGCACCGACAGTATAAAGCAGAAAGAGTAAAAGAGGAGTTTGGGATAAGTTTGGTAAGAGTGAAAGAATATTTGTTATTGATATGAATAGTAAGATGGGTGATAGAAAAGTAGATGGGAGGGTGGGATGTACAGTAGAGGTGGATGGGAATGGCAGTGCACTTGTGGCCGTATGTGAGGAGGAGGCTGATGATAGCCATCACCTTCCTACACAGAATGATACACAGGTAGGCCTACACATGAGAGTGGGGTGGAACGAAAGGTGGTGATCGATTATGTATGTACAGCATTTTTATATATTTGTTTATATATATATATATATATATATATATATATATATATATATATATATTTATGTATATAGGCCTATATATATTTATTTATTTATTTTTTGTCCTATGTGGATGAGGGAGCCAAAAGGCCTAACTGCCTGTGACGAGTGCTTCCCCCAGAGTTGCAAGAGTGACAGGGCCAAAATCAAGGAATGTTAGAGCTGAAATGTCTGGATAAACGGAGTTTGAAGCAATTTAAGTCATAGGATGAGGAAAAGATGGATTCAGGGAGAGTTTCAGAGCTCAGCTGTTGAATAGAAGAAAGATTGGAGTATCGTTTCACTCTTGGGTTGGAGAGTTGAACAGTAGGGGTGGGATTGTGTTGCAAGACGGGTGCTACATACCCTACGTAGAGGAGGTGGTATACACACATACTGAGCGAGCTCTGAGGAACACATTATCGTAGTAGCAAGAGAGATTGCAGAGAATCGGCGAGTGGACGGGAGTTAATGAGACTTACCAGGTTTACTTACCAGGTAGGGCCACGCACTGTCCACGGAGCAGCTGTGTTCAGTGGGGGCCCAAGACATGAATACGGGCACTCTAACTAGATGCACGATTAGTAGCAGTTACTGGGAGTCCGGCAGAGATAGTTAGTTTATATTGTGCCCTCGTTGGAGACTAGCTTTTTAGTTGTGTTAGTTTGTTTGAGATGTATGTTTAGGTGTTTTAGATGTGTGTTTTGAGTGTTTTAGTGAAATTCGTGGAGTCTGAGATTTGGTGCAGTAACGGTGTCCTCTGAAAGTGAGTTCCACCTCTTGACGACTCTGTGGGAGAAAAATATTCTTCTGGCTTCTGAGGAGCAGTGCTGTACTTGGATTTTGTAACTGTGGCCTCTGGTGCCAGTCCTAGGGGCCATGGTGAAGAGGTCGGTGGGATTGATGGGTGAGAGGCCATGGAAGATCTTGTAGCAGTAGATTTGGTCGTACCTGATCAGTCTGCCCCTGACTGAGTGTAGTTTGAGTCTTTGTAGGCGCTCGTCGTATGGGTAGTCGCTAAGGCCGGAGATCTGCTTCGTCCATCTTCTCTGGACAGACTCTGTGAGTCTGCTGTCGGTCAGGTAGTCTTGGTTCCAGAGTGGGGACGCAAAGTCGAGGATGGGTCTTAGGTCGACCTTTAGGAGGGATAACATGAATTGGGGGGAGCGGTTTACAGTACTCTTGAGCAGATTTTGGGCGACGACTCCCGCTTTGTTTACCGCCTGGCGGATATGGTGGTGAAATTTGAGGGTTGTTGGGACGAATACCCCAAGGTCCTTCTGCAGGTTTGATGGCTGGATGGGCAGGTTTTGGAGGAAGTAAGATGGGTTGTGTAGGCTGGTTCGTTTTGTGGCGGGAGAAGCGCATGTGAGCAAATTTTTCCGTGGCAAACCTTAGACCCCACGAGGAGGCAATTTCATGCAGCCGGTCGATGTTTTCTTGAAGGGTTGCCATACCACCGTGGGCTTGGTATGAGGATGATGGGCAGCTGAGGTATATTTTCAGGTCATCTGCAAATATGAAGTATTTGCAGCTTAGTAGTGATCCTATGTGGTTTATGAAGATGAGGAACAGCAGTGGGCCTAGGACGGAGCCTTGGGGGACCCCGCTGAGTACTGGTCTTGCTGAGCTTGTTTTTCCGTTGATGCGCACCTTCATTTTTCGGTCGAGCAGGAAGCTCGACTTAATCCAGCTAAGGAGGTTCCCCGATATTCCTATGTCTCTCAGTTTGTTTAGCAGGGTTTGGTGGTGGACTTTATCAAACGCTTTCTGGAAATCGAACAGGATGAGGTCTACTGTTTCACCTTTGTCATATTGTGTGGTGATGTGGTTTTATGTCGGTAGTAGTTGGTCGACCACGGATCTGGAAGGCCTGAAGCCAAACTGGTTGTTGTCGAACAGGAGATGGTCATCCAGAAAGCTGTAGAGAGATTTAGTGATCAGTCGTTCCATGGTCTTGCATACAACTGAGGTTAGGCTTATGGGGCGGTAGTTTAGCGGGTTTGATTTGCTTCCTTTCTTGAAGATAGGTGAGACGTGGGACTCCTTCCGGGTTGGTGGGACTGTCCCGGTGGCTAGGGAGAGGGTGAAGAGTGCAGTGAGGGGAACGGCAAGTTCTGCAGCGCATTCCTTCAGGAGGCGGGGATGGATGAGGTGAGGCCCCATGGTGCTGTCGGGTTTTAGGGACTTTAGGAGGTTCAGTACTTCGGAGTGCCTGATGGGGACTGTCGGGAGGGGGGGCGGCTCCTATTTGGTGGGGGAATGGGTTCACTGGCTGGATTATTTCGTACACCCCGGAGAAGGCTTCGGCGAAGGATTCCGCCATTGCTTCTGGTGAGTCGGTGAGGGTGTCGTTGATCATTAGTGGGCCTATCCGGGTTCTGCTTACTTTTTTGTTCCGGATATATGAGTGAAATAGTTTCGGTTTGAGGCTGCGATTTCTGGCTAGGTTGTTTTCGTAGTCGGATTGTAGTAAGATTGTTGTTGCTCTCAGTCGGTCGTTGAAGGAGTTGAAGGTGTAGAGGGATTGCTGCGCTTGATGGGACTGTCTGCCATGGATTCTCCTCATTTCTTTGCACTGCTTCCATTGGTTGGATCCGAGTCTTGTGAGGTGTTTGGGAATTTTTCTGAGCCAGGGGGGGCCGGAACATTTGGGTTCCTTTAGCGGGACATGTCGGGTGACTAGGTCCTGGAGGGTGGAGGTAAGGAAGGAGTTGAGGTTGTCTAAGTCACGTGCTTGGAGTTCATAGTCCCAGTCAATCTGTCTCAGGCAGTTTCGGATCTGGTTGTAGTTTCCTTTGGCCCAGTCTCTTATCATGGTTATATTGTGGGGGTTGTTGGGAGGGTCCCAGTCTTGAAACAGCTAGGTAGTTGAGGTTTATGACAACGTGGCCGCAGTGGGGGAGTGGGGGGTTGGTGGTGATGTTCAGTAGTCTGTCTGCCTCTGTAGTTAGGACTAGGTCAAGTATGTTTCCGGAGGGGATGAATGTGGGCTCTCGGACCCACTGGGTAAGGCCTAGTACCTGAAAGAGATTGAGGAAGTGGGTGTCACGTGCTGATGCACCCAGGGAAGGTTCAGGTTCTGACCAGCGGATGGTTGGGAGGTTGAAGTCGCCCACGATTATTACTTCCTTGCCTGTGCTGAAGTCGGCTATGTAGTTTATCAGCTCGAGGTCTTCATTTACCGTGTTAGATGGGGGGCGGTAGGTAAGTAGTATGTACAGGTTGTATTTATGGAGGTATATTGCTATGGTATTAATGAAGTTTGGGTTGGTGGGGCATGATATTTTAATACTGTCTTTGGTATAGATGGATACTCCATGTTTGGGAATTCCTGAGGGCGAGTCGTTTCTAGTTTAGAGTGAAGCCATTTATAGATATGGGGGCATCGACGATAGTAGGGGTTAGCCATGTCTCTGAAATACAGAAGATTTCGGGGTTTGAGTCGTGGCATAGTTTGGTTATGAGGGGGATTTTGTTGGGGAGACTGTTTACATTTGTTAGGGAGATTTTTAGTTTTGAGTAGGAAGCTGATGGGGAAAGGGGGGCGGGTGTTGGCTCGTTTTTTTATTGGTTTTGGCTTGTTTGTGCAGCCGGGCTTGGGGGTGGCTGGCTGCGACATTTGTCTGGGCTTGTGCTGCTGGTTGTGTTGCGGGAGTAGGTGAGGCAGGGTCAGTTGGGGGGGGGGGGGGGGGCTTGGGGTTGTACTTGGTTGTGTCTGTGTTGGGGGGGCCTGGGGATGGGTTTGTAGCACCATTTTGGGCGTTTCTCCTATCTTTAAGAGTTTGGCGCTGTTTGAAGGTCAGGTCTCTGGTGATGTATACCTGGTGGAAATCTGCAAAGGTCTTGAGGTGTCTAGCAGTAGAGAGTATTTCCTTTCTCCCAGCCTCGTCGAGGATGTCGCCTCTAACGAGGTTTGCATTGATGGGGACAATGTTGATCAGGGATATGTGTTGGGCCTTGTTTGTCCCGAGGAGATGGGTTGCTACCTTGCTTAGGCTGGTGGTTACGCTAATTGGGTCGCTTCCTAGTCCACGAACTATGACTGATTTGACTTTTTTTTTTCTCGTATAGCTTCTTCGTGCAGGATTTGTTTGATTTTGGGTTGGTTTGGGTAGGTTTGGTGGACTGTTTGTGGGTTTGGGTAAGTTTGGGGAACTGTTTGTGGGTGGGGGTGTTGAGGCTGAGGAGGGGTGTTTTTCAGTTTTGCTACCTCCTCTGTCAGGCTAGCCACTGCTTGGCTCAACCCTTCTACCACTTGAAGGAGATGGGCTGTGGTAGGACCTTGGTCGGGCTTGGGGTTGTGTTCGGGAGCCCTATTCCCTTTGCTTCTGCATGCTGCGCAGATGTAGATTGCGCCGTTCTTGGTGTATTCGGCAATCACGTTAAATGCGTAAATGGCGAGACCACTGCGTCTGGTATTCCCATGGGTCCAGACTAGGCATCTGTCGCATTCTATTGCGTCTTCATCACTGATATTCTTGGTGCACGAACCGCATGGGTGGTCGCTTTTACCGTTTGTGGGGGACATGTCTCTGTCTTTTCTACTGTTTGTGGGGGACATATCTCTGTCGGTAATCTTACTCCTAACCGAACATGTGCTAGAGCGGGTGCCCGTCTTACCTGTCATGGAGTTCCCTCGCTGAGATATTGTGTTCTTTGGCCTGCCCATTGCTGCTGTGGTTAGTGGTGTACTACCTGGTTTGAGGAAGTTGGAATAGTCAAAAGACAAAAGGCTTTCTTTTCTACTTTGTCTAGAAGTGCTGTATGACAGGATCCTCCCCACACATGCGAACAATACTCAATACATAGACGCACTGTGCCCCAGTAGGCCTACAGAGCAAGAAGCTGTGCAGGGGTAAAGAACTCCCTGAGGCGGTTGAGCACACCCAGCTTCTGGGAAGCTGTTTTAGCAAGAGTGGTAATGTGGTCTTTCCAAGAGAGATCAGAAGAAAAAGAGACCCCGAGAATACTTAGACAATATGAAGGGTTGATTTTTGTATTGTTGAAGTATAAGGGATAATCTGGGAGTTCTTGACAGGTAGATAAATGGAGAAATTGGTTTTGAAATCAAGAAGATTTTCTCTGTCCCAATTGGAAATGGTTGTGGGATCAGAAGATAAGTGTTCTGTAGCTTTGTCACGTGAGTTTTTGAGTGATTACTTGCTGGGGCGTTCTGGAAAACATGTTGAATAGTGTAAGGTAGAGTCGTCAGCATAGGAATGGAAGTAGGCCTACAGTTGAGAAGATAATTTAAGATTATTAGAAAGATGATTGGAAATCGGAGTCGGAGTCGGAGAGGAACACCGGAGTTGATAGGATGAGGGAGTGAACGATGGCCATCAACAGCAGCAGCTATAGAACGGCCAGAAAGGAAATTAGTGATAAAGGCACAGATGGAGGGATATAAACTGAAGGAGGGTAGTTTAGAAGTTAAGAGATTTATGCCAGACTCTATCAAAGGCCTTCGATATGTCTAGCTCAATAGAAAAGATCTCACTGAAGTCCTGAAAGAAGGATGACCAAGAGTTAGTAAGATATGAAAGATCACCAATAGAGCAATCCTTAATTTAAAGAAGCCATACTGGCGATCTGAGAGTAGATTATGGGGGATAATGGGGGGGGGGGGGGCGACATGGTAGGTAGGCCCATAAAACTGTCCCTAGTAATAACCTTCTACTCTAAACTTTCCCTCTTACGGACGAGCTCCATAGAAAATGAAAATGAAAATGAAATGGGCAAGCTCTAAAGAAGAAGAAGAAGGGTTCCGTTTGGAAGGAATTTACGTAAGCCTGAAGTCACATCACTGAAGAACGGGGTTACGGGGTTAGTTTCTATTTCAACGCCTTTGTACGTTTGTAAGATTGCCTTTGCTAGAATTATACACTCCTTTAATTTAATAAGCTTAAAGTAACGTAAGTTCATATAACTATTGTAAAGATGATATGGTACCGTATTACTGACTTTGGTTCAATGTTATTTTAATAGCCTACCACGAATTTTGTTGATATATTTGACGATAAATATTGAATCTATGGTAGCCTATTATTCTATAATTGCACCTAGGCTATACGAGCTAAACAAATTATTTTTGTATTTAACAGGAAGGTACGGCGAGGTAAGTGATGTGATATAGGTGGCAATATGCGAAAATGGATTATAAGGGCATTCTGCCCCCTCTTACCCCCTTACGAAAATCTACGGTTATTCACTCCACCCCAACTGGATTTCTACCGTTTTACCCAACCAGCGGGGGTGGCAGCCCCCACCCATAATACTAGGTTAGGTTAGGTAAGGTTGTTAGGTTAGGCTAATGTCTCTCTGAAACATTGTAAATCCGTGTCACATCTAGATTGATAGACTTTTGTCAGAGGGGGGCGGAATGCCCTTATAATCCATTTCCGCATATTGCCACCTATACCATATCACTTACTCGTTGTACCTTCCTGTTAAATACAATAATATTTTTTTTAGCTCGTATAGCCTAGGTGCAATTATAGAAATTTACCGAATCTAGGCCTAGCCTATATGCTCTAAAGATCATAAGAAAATTTGGTTCAATGTTATTTTAATACCACGAATTTTATTGATATATTTGAAGATAAATATTGAATCTAGCCTATATGCTCTAAAGATCATAAGAAAATTTGTTTTAACCCTCGGCAAAACCTAATAAAAAAGTATGGTACTAACATTTATTTTTCGTAACAAGGTTGTCAATACGGTACTTCCAGTTATCGACAGCTCTAAAGATCATATGAAAATGTGTTAAACCCTCGGAAAACCTAATATAAAAGTATGCTACTAAAATTTAATTTTCGTAACAAGCTTGTCAATACGGTACTTTCCCGTTATCAATGTACAATCAAAGCTGAAGATTGCAGAGTAAACACCGTAGACTTCATCGACTTTTCTTTCACCTTCGTAGCCTATGATCGACAGCCATTTTTTTTTTTTTTTTTTTTTACTAAGGGATTAGTACTCAACCAGCGGGGGTGCAGCCCCCACCCATAATACTAGGTTAGGTTAGGTAAGGTTGTTAGGTTAGGCTAATGTCTTTTCAAATCACTATCGGGGGCGTGTCTCAACATCGATCAATAGGCCTAATGGGGAAAATAGATTTTCCCGAGATTTCTAATTAATTACAAACACTATATATTGATGCAAATGAACAATTTCTTTTATAAAAAACACTCGGAAAATTTGTGGTATTAAAATAAAAAAATTCCGAAAATTTGTTTTAACCCTCGGCAAAACCTAATAAAAAAGTATGGTACTAAAATGTCTTCTTTGTAACAAGGTTGTCAATACGGTACTTCCAGTTATCGATAGCCCTAAAGATCATATGAAAATGTGTTAAACCCTCGGAAAAACCTAATATAAAAGTAGGCTATGGTACTAAAATTAAATTTTCATAACAAGGTTGTCAATACGGTACTTTCCCGTTATCAATGTACAATCAAAACTGAAGATTGCAGAGTAAACACCGTAGACTTCATTGACTTTTCTTTCACCTTCGTATAATCGACAGCCATTTTTTTTTTTTTTTTTTTTATTTACTAAGAGATTAGGCCTAGTACTCAACCAGCGGGGGTGTGGGGGCAGCAGCCCCCACCCATAATATTAGGTTAGGTTAGGTAAGGTTGTTAGGTTAGGCTAATGTCTTTTCAAATCACTATCGGGGGCGTCTCTCAACATCGATCAATAGGCCTAATGGGGAAAATAGGTTTTCCCGAGATTTCTAATTGATTACAAACACTATATATTGATGCAAATGAACAATTTCTTTTATAAAAAACACTCGGAAAATTTGTGGTATTAAAATAAAAAAATTCCCTGACTTTTAGCACCAACAGTTAGCTCATCAACCTTTTTATGCCGGTAGAGCATAATGAATTATACATCATTGCTATATACTGTATTTTATTAAGAGCAGACATGTATTATAAGGGAGATAAGTATATAAGAACACACACATACTCTCCCTATATAGGCTAATGACCTGCCACACTCAAATATAATCAGCTGTTCGTCTAGACTGCGCGCCGTCTATAGGAGAGTATTGACAACCTTTTGATAGCATTCAAGACAGCTAGAGCAGCCTTATTTACCAAGTTTTCTTTATATATTTTTTTCAGGTAAGCCTATAGGCTAGTGGTTTTTTTGTTCATGGTTTGAGTGGAGGATATGCATTAACGGACAAACTGGATTTTAGGTCACGTATTGGATATAATGTTCTAAATGTACTGTATACTATAGCTTTGTATTAGAGTATTAGTCACCACAATATATGTCTTTACCGCTGCATATTAAATTATTTTTCCTTAAGACTGTGGGTTAAATAAGGGTGATGGCGGTCATCTTGGATCAGCTGAGAACTAATATTTTTCATTTTCTTACCGTAGTTTTAGTATTTTGTCATATTCTATATCAATACTAACCCTGCGGGGGTCTGGGGGCGGCAGCCCCCAGGCTAGGTTAGGTTATTAGGTTAGGGTAGCCTAATGACAAAATATGGTTTTAGGGGGCATGTTTTAATATTCCAAAATAATGGGTAAATATGAATTTCCAGAAGGAAAAACACCTTAAAACACTAATCAATAAAGAAACTGATGAGAAAAAGGATTATAATACAAAAAACACATACGTGACCTAAAATCCAATTTGACCGCATTAACTTAGGGCCTACCCATTATTCATTAATCTGAAGATACGCCGTTAAAACTTAATGGCACTATTTATTGGGTGAATCGCGCTTTTACAGTAGATAAGGGAAATTGTGTGGTAAATTGGATACACGATGGGTTGAGGGGGGCGGCGGCCCCCCCCCCCTCGACTTATTGTCATCCTTATAGCCTATATGTTGATCTGTAAGGGGGCAAGAACAGGTTGCCGGTATTTCGTTATTGTGAGTAGGCTAACACTCGCGCCATTTATTGGGTGAATCGCACCTGCCCTATCATTCAAAACAAGAAGAAGGAGGTCAAGTCGAAAATTCGGTAGCATTCAAGGAGACTACATCGGACTCTTCTTCTTCTTACCTCTGACCGGGTATAAGCTATCCTAGTGTTTACTAGCCTAGGCTATACCCCTTTGAAAGGACATTAGCCTAACCTAACAACCTTACCTAACCTATCCTAGTATTATGGGTGGGGGCTGCCGCCCCCACACCCCCGCTATTTGACATCTTTGACAGATTGTTGGTGTATTTTTCTGTGAAAAGGGTATTTTTTCAATTTGTCAATAACGAAAATCCTCCATGCGGACTATATGGAGAAAAATATGGCGAATCTGTTGGTGCCTATTTTCCCTAATAAATTGTTTCTAATAAGGCGGATGTAGTGTCCTTGAATATTATAGAAAATTCATTGGACGGAATAGGCTACTTTGTTTACGATCGGGACTGCTATTTTGGTGTTATTTTTTGATGTGATCGGGTTTTTTCAAGTTGTCGATAGGCTAACTAAATTCGGCAAGAATGTAGAGTTTGGGCGTACCGCCTTGTTTACACTACGCGGAGCGGCGGCGGACGCTTGCGATCATGTTCCCGTCTATTTTGACTGCCGTTGGATACAATAATATGTTGAGGGGGAGCGGACACTTGCCATCATGTTCCCATCTATTTTGACTGCCATTGGATACAATAATATGTTTAGAAGAGGCTTTGTCCCCCTCCCCCCCATGACATATTGTCATCATCATATATATTGCCAGCAGGGGGCAAATAACCGTCAAAATAGACGATTACCCCGTGGCGATCGACCTATGTAAACATGATGACCGTACGCCCAGACTCTACAGAGTCCCCCATGAGAGAGGTTGAGGCGCATGGAATAGGTGGGGCGTTGTTGGGATGGATTAGGTCATGGCTAATTGGTAGGAAGCAGAGAGTCAGCATAAATGGTACCAAGTCAGAATGGGGAGCAGTCAAAAGTGATGTCCCCCAGGGATCTGTATTAGGTCCTCTGTTGTTTGTTATGTACATAAATTACCTTGATTTAGGTATAACTAGTAGGATAAGTAAATTTACAGACGATACCAAAATGGGGAGAAAAATTTATTCAGATAGAGATATAGAGTGCCTCCAAAGGGATCTAGATACCTTACATGAATGGTCAGTAAATTGGCAAATGAAGTTTAACATTGACAAATGCAAGGTATTAAAGATAGGGAAGATGCATACAAATGTTAAATATAAACTAGCTAATATGGAATTAGAAAACTCAGATTGTGAGAAAGATCGGGTAGGATGTAGTGACCGGGCGTACCGCCATCTTTGTTTACATTACGCGTAGTGGCGTAGGACCTTTCCCATCATGTTCCCGTCTATTTTAACCTAACCTAACCTAACCTAAAATTAAGAAAGGCGAAATTCACCTACTTGCTTACTATCAGAATCTATCAAGAGAGGTTAAAAAAGGTATAAGGACAGACAAAAGAAATTATGAAATCAGGATAGCCAATGAATCAAAAAATAACCCTAAGGCTTTTTACCAGCTATATAAATCTAAAGTTAGAGATAAAATAGGCCCCCTTAAAACTTCGATAGGAGAAATGACAGAAAATTATTTAGAAATGTGCAGTACATTAAATAGTCAGTTTCTATCCATTTTTCACTAATGAAAATTTGGCACAGATTCCAGAAGTCCGTAAGGTATATAGCGATAGTATAGAAAATAGGTCAAGTACGGTTACTATAAGTAGAAATTATGTGCTTTAGGAAATTGACAGACTGAAACCTCAGAAATTGCCTGGTCCCGATGAGGTATATACTAGAGTATTAAAAGAATGCAGAGATAAGTTAAGTGACCCATTAACATTTCTTTTTAACAATTCATTAGAAACAGGTATAGTTCCAGAAGCTTGGAAGCTTGCAAATGTAGTTCCGATTTTCAAAAAAGGTGATAAATCAATAGCATCCAATTACCGTCCCATTAGTCTCACTTCAATCATAGGAAAGCTACTAGAGTCAATTATTGCTAGGAAAATGAGAAACCACTGAGAAACATTTAACTTAATCAATTCTTCTCAGCATGGATTCACTCAGGGACATTCTTGCCTTACTAATTTGCTTAGTTTTTCTCAGAGGTATATGAAGCAGTAGATAATGACAAGTCATATGATATTATATATTTAGATTTCAGTAAAGCTTTCGACAGAGTCCCTCATGAGAGATTGATGAGAAAGGTTGAGGCACATGGAATAGGTGGGGCGTTGTTAGGATGGATTAGGTCATGGCTAATTGGTAGGAAGCAGAGAGTCAGCATAAATGGTACTAAGTCAGAATGGGGATCAGTCAAGAGTGGTGTCCCCCAGGGATCTGTATTAGGTCCTCTGTTGTTTATTATATACATAAATGACCTTGATTTAGGTATAACTAGTAGGATAAGTAAATTTGCAGATGATACCAAAATGGGGAGAAAAATTGATTCAGTTAGAGATATAGAGTGTCTGCAAAGGGATCTAGATACCTTACACGAATGGTCAGTAAAATGGCAGATGAAGTTTAACATTGACAAATGCAAGGTATTAAAGATAGGGAAGATGCATACAAATTTAAATATAAACTAGCTAATATGGAATTAGAAAACTCAGACTGTGAGAAAGATCTAGGTGTGTTTGTTAGCAATGATTTGAAGCCTAGAAAACAATGTATAAGCATTCGTAACAAGGCAAACAGGATTCTCGGGTTCATATCTAGGAGTGTGAGTAACAGAACTGCTGATGTTATCTTAAAACTTTACTTGTCATTAGTGAGACCCCAAATGGATTATGCTGTTCAATTTTGGTGTCCTTATTACAGAATGGATATAGATTCATTGGAGAGAGTACAACGTAGAATGACAAAAATTATCCATAATATTAGAAATCTTCCGTATGAAGAAAGGTTGAAGAAATTAGGCTTACATTCGTTAGAGAGACGCAGAGTTAGAGGGGATATGATAGAGGTGTTCAAGTGGGTTAGTGGAATTAATAAAGGAGACATGAAAAATGTAGGCCTACTAAAGCTCAGTGATAGCGAAATAACTCGCACAAATGGTTTCAAATTAGATAAATGTTGTTTCAGAAAAGATATACTGTAGGCAAATATTGGTTTGGTAACAGAGTTGTAGATGGGTGGAATAGGCTACCAAGTGATATAGGCTAGTGGGATCAAGAACGATAGGGAGCTTTAAGATAAAATTAGATAGGCATATGGACGAGATGGGTTGGGTGTGAGGGGGATCTACCAGGTGTGGGCCAATCGGCGCTCAGCAGACCCCCGTAATCTTGTGTTAATCTCTGACCGTTTTGGTGGGGTCAGTACTCAAGGTATTAGTGAGATGGGTCTATAATTGGGCCTTGTAATTGGGGTTGGGTGTGGCAGGGATCTGCCTTGTATGGGCCGATCGGGTTTTTGCAGACTCCCATTTTCTTATGTTCTTCTTATGTAACCTAACCTAACCTAGTATTCACGTAGTAATGACAGGGGGCAAATAGCAGAAACTATAGCGTCGAAATAGACGGGAACGTAAGAGCGAGCGCGGCGATCGCCCTATGTAAACAATGACGACCGTACGCCCGAACTCTACATCCATTCCGAAAGATCTAGGTGTGTTTGTTAGCAATGATTTGAAGCCTAGAAAACAGTGTATAAGCGTTCGTAACAAGGCAAACAGGATTCTCGGGTTCATCTCTAGGAGTGTGAGTAACAACTGCTGATGTTATCTTAAAACTTTACTTGTCATTAGTGAGACCCCATGGATTATGCTGTTAAATTTTGGTTTCCTTATTACAGAATGGACATAGATTCATTGGAGAGAGTACAACGTAGAATGACAAAAATTATCCATAATATTAGAAATCTTCCGTATGAAGAAAGGGTTGAAGAAATTAGGCTTACATTCATTAGAGAGACGCAGAATTAGAGGGGACACGATAGAGGTATTCAAGTGGGTTAGTGGGATTAATAAAGGGGGACATGAAAAATGTACTAAAGCAAAGTGATAGCGAAAGAACTCTTACAAATGGTTTCAAATTAGATAAATTTAGTTTCAAGAAAGATATAGGCAAATATTGGTTTGGTAACAGAGTTGTGGATAGGTGGAATAGGCTGCCAAGTGCTATAGTGGGATCAAGAACGATAGGGAGCTTTAAGATAATATTAGTTAGGCATATGGACGAGATGGGTTGGGTCAACTTGGGTGTGAGGGGGATCTGTCAGGTGTGGGGCTCTGCAGACCCCCATTTTTCTGACCTCTGACCGTTTCGGTGAGGTCAGTCCTAATGGTGGTTTTAAGCTGGGCTTATAATTAGGATTGGCTGTGCCTTGTGTAGGCCAATCAGCTTTCTGCAGACTCCCATTTTCTTATGTTCTTCCTGAATGCCTTCATGCGGACTATAATGAGAAAAATATGGCGAGTCTATTGGTCCCTAGGCTATTTTCCCTAATAAATTGTTTCTAATAGTGCGGCGCAAGACGTCTTTAATGATATCAAAATGAGTACAGTATTTACCTATTTTCCAATAATCTATAACCACAGCCCCCACTAATGGGAAGGGCTATGAAATATGAAGATCAAGGAAGATATGGGGTTAAAGACATGGGGGGTTGCAAACTATCGGTATTGTTCCGTGGGCAGTTCCCACACAAATCTGAACCCTCTACGAGCCTTCTATCAATGAATGGTCAATAAGGGCTGTCGACTATAGCCGACTCTGGTACTGTCAGGGATTTACAATGCCGTCGACTCACGTCCGACGCTGGTGCTTTGAGGGTTAAGTGAAGTAAATAGGCCTATGCATAATCCTGGTGTCCATTTATTCAAGTGTGAAGTCATGCCCAGCAACTGTGCAGTGTTTAATTGTTTCTTAGACAGTAATAAACAGAGTGATAAGCATCTTCTTTTCACAAGTTTCTTAAGAATGAGTCTTAGGAAGAAGTGGATTCACCTTTGCAGGAGGAAAGACACAGGGGTTTTAGTAGTTTTGAGAAGTACCGGTAGCCTATTTACGATAACCAAATATTTTTTAAGACATCCATCGACCGTTGACGCTATCGCAAACAAGTTTACCATCGCACCTCACTGTTTTCTGTTGACCTATTTTCATATGATGCATGATTTTGTTTGTGTTTTTCGCTCCCGCTGTATTTTCATATTAATTTGAAATTACATTATTCTTAGGACCAGTGGGGTCTGCCCCAGGTTAGGTTAACACAAGAACGCGATTTGCGTAGTTTGTAGCATATTTTAAACCTTGAAATAACTCAGATATACCCATATTTGACCTTCAAATGTAGGCATTTAATATATATATACAGTATGACAACATGAATATTTTATTTCCTAATGTTTTTCTATTTCTTGCACTTGCAGTATTGGCCAGTTACATTTGTAACTTTGGTGCATATCTAAACTGGAGGACAAGAAGAAAGCAGTTGTCCACGGCCCAAGTATGGTAAGTACAGGTCTCCCTAGCTTTACGAGTGGGTTACGTTCCTTAAAACCTGATCGTAAAGTGAAAAATCGTATAGCGAGGCCTAAAAATAATAGGGTAAATGGGGATTTGTTCTCGGACAAGCCAAAACCCTCACACAAACACATTAAAACCCATATACTTAAAGAAATACAGTACTGTATTATATTACAATAAAGAAATAACCTAATATACTGTATACACATTATACTGTACATACAGAAATATTGATATAAAGAAATAAAAATTAAAAGTGTGGTTTCTTTACTGTACTGTACTGTACCTTTCTATGTTGTATCGAGTTAATTTCATCGCATGTCCCCCCCGAGGCTGGAGGATGATTGGCCCTATGTCCCCTCCGAGGCTAAGGGGCCTCATGTCCCTCACTCATCATCATCATCATCAGAGGTGTGGAGGGAGGAGGTGGATGGGTCGACAAACTTGGATGGGGCAGCAGAGGTGGATGGGTCAACAAATGTGGATAGGCCGGCAGAGCTGATGGCTTGAAGAAACTAGAGATGACAGTCTGCTTGGTTAATTTTTTCTTGGCTTCATAGATTTCTCGATAGACTTTCAGACCCTCTTCCACGGTGTGTGCTGTTGTTCCACTCCTTGCAGGGTTACGGTCACGTTCCTTCAGCAAATCCATAAGATGTTCGATGCCATTGAACACTTCACAGAGTTGGGATCCAGGCCTCTTGGTAGTTCCTTTTTTCCTCTTCATTGTTTATGTATGCTCGCTCTTGCTCCAGTTGCATGAGGTCATCGTTGAATAGAGGCTCATCATGGCTATCCAGCAATTCCTTCACATCGTCCTCATCAACCTCACTGAAGCCAGTCAAGTGGGACAAGTGCACTATGTCCTTCCGAATCTCTGCTACATCGACAAAACCCTTGAAGATGTTCACTCACTCTGGCCACAGTTTCTTCCAGCACCCATGCATGGTGCAGTCTGTCATATCCTTCCATGAGTCGTCAATGTTGTCAACGGCCTTCTTTGTGTTACATTTGCTCCAAAAATCCTTGATGGTGGGTTTGTCTAGGGTGTCGATGCAGTCAAGGAGTTGTTTCATGGTGCGGCGCTGGAAGTAAGCCTTGAAGGTTGCAATCACATCCTGATCCGTCGGCTGGATGATTGCAGTTGTGTTAGAATAATTTAAAAACAAATTAGGGATGCAAGAAATGAGAGCAATTGGACGATAGTTGGAGGGTTGAGAGTGGTCACCCTTCTTTGGGACAGGTTGAATGAGAGCAAACTTCCAGCAAGAAAGAATGATGTTAGAGGAAAGACAGAGACAAACTAGTTTGCCTAGACAGGGAGTCAGCACGGAAGAACAGTTATTGAGTACACCAGGAGGAACACCATCCAGTCTGTACGGCTTCTTAGTATTAAGCCTAAAGAGGGAAGAAAGTACTGTACATCCTAAGAAGAGATTATTATATTAGGCCGTAGCTCGATTGGTAGAGCGTTCGCCTGCTAACCGTGAGGTTGACGGTTCGAGCCTCAGGCCAGCCAGTGAGTTATTGGCAGATGTCAGTGCTGTTGGTGAACGGTGCGGTCTAGCAATCTGTGGCAACTATTCACTAAGTCCCTGATTCATCAGGGCACCCACCCTAGCCTTGATATTCAGCAGGGAGTGTATGGTGGTAAAAACTGCATCATCATCAGGCATACAGTAAGTAAGAGAGAGGGGATGGATAGGGAGGAATAGCACTGGAATCATCCAAGGTGGAGTTTGTAGCGTAAATTTGAGCGAAGAGTTCGGCTTTGTCAGAGGAAGACTGTGGTGGTGCCGTCAGAGTGGAAAAGAGGAGGGAAAGACGAGGAAGTGTAATTGTTGGGGAAGTTTTTTACTATGTGCCAGAAAGCTTGGGAAGAACTACTTGCAATATAATTTTGAGGGATGAATGTTATACCGGTACTTTTGTTTTTCATCTGATCATGTAAGATCCTAAGTTACAAGACTCAAAATATCATCATGTTAAATACAGCATTAAAATAATCCGAAAGTAGATTCCATGGGTCTATTTTGGCAAACCACTTGCATACTGTACATCCAATAGAAGATCTGAGAGGTGAATTTTTGACTGAAATATAATTTGAGGCAAGTAAATTGTTCCATAAATTTAATCTTTTTAGGGTCAATTATTGTGACTGTATTCTAAAATTTGACATCAATAATTTTAATCAAGCATTTTTAACTTGAAGTTTCTTGTATAACCTCTGCTTACTTTTTGTCTGTATTTATTGTTTATCTTTTTCTTTTTCTATTATTATTATTATTATTATTAATATTGATGATTTTTTAAATTTATTGTTCTTGTTAAAAGAGTACTCTTTGTTTAAATCTGTTGTTACTTCATATTTTGCAATTATTTGTCTTTATATTATGTGTATTCATTGTCGATAGTATCAATTGCTTACTTTTGCGATTTCCTTAGTTTATTTGTGCTATATCTATCTATCTATTGCCTGACGCCGTGATCCCCGAAGGGGTGGCCACGAACGAACCGCCCCCATGCACCTCTGTCCCCAGTCAGTCGACGCCCCTCCCCCCAACCAGCACCGCCTTCGTTCATGTAGATAGATTTGTGCTATAAATGTAGGTTATTTGTAGGGTAGTTATTGATAGGGGTCACTTGAAGCATGCTATGCTTACAGGTACCTACCCGATAGCACTATCGTTAGTGAGTGCTGTACTGTATTTTATATATTATTTTGTAATAGTATAGATATCTTATCAATATTTGTATTTTTTACTATTGTTAATGTCTTGTCATGTTGCAAATTTGATTTTAAATAATATTTTGACATTTAACATGTAGTTTCTTTATTCATGCAGAGTTTAGTAAAATTTGCCAGAACGTCCCGGACTTCCCTAACTTGACTACTTCCTTTAACGTGACGATAGTGGCGTGTTATATGTGCGATTGGTTGCTTGGGAAACAGATTAACTTGCTCATGTAGTGATGTACACCCTATGTGGTGGATTGTGTTCTTTTATTTAATAATTTTCATTTTAGTAAGCGTTGTTTCCACATAGCGATTTTGATAATTTAATTTGACTTTATATTGTCCTTGTCCCAATTTTGGTTTGTTTAGTTTGCAAGTTTTACATTTTAATTAAAATATAAAGTCAAGCTATGTTGACTGTCTCAATAACCTTGTTGAGCACTGTTCACAACCATCTTTCATTATTCCTGTGAATAACATTCACCTTAACAATATAATTGATGTTAGCATTATTAGAGTGATCATCCTCCACAGGGGGAGGATGGAGGGGGTCTGTCTGATCATTATGTAGTAGTAGCTAAAATTAGGATAGGTCCTACAAAAGAAGTGGGTGAGGAGAGCTGGAGGGAGGCGAGAGGAGGGTGGAATGGTTAGGAGGGTGGAGAGGCTACAGGAAGAGGAAATCAGGGAAGAGTACAGGAGAGCAGTAGAAAGACGACTATGTGGGTTCGACCTGGAAGATATGGAGAAAGTGGAGGAGATGAGCAAGGTGTTTAAGGAAGAGATCTGTGCAGCATGTGAGGAGGTGTGTGGAGTAAGGAAAGGGAGAGATAAACCGAAAGAGAGGTGGAAGGATGGAGTGAGGAAGTATATGGATGTAGGCAGTGCTGGTTGGGAGGAGGGGCGTCGACTGACTGGGGACAGAGGTGCATGGGGGCGATTTGTTCGTGGCCACCCCTTCGGGGATCACGGCGTCAGGCAATAGATAGATTGATAGATCCTCCACAGAAAGATAGATAGATTGTTGTCAATAGAACTACTGACTTAAGATAGATTGTTTTCAATAGAACTACTGATTTTTCATTTCAGTTGAAAACTTGCCTCTCAGATGCTTGTCATTGAGATACTTACAGCACTCGATATGGTCTGCTGAAACAGACACCCATACTCTGATACTATGTAACAGGTCACTAAATTTGTGAGTGTGACTCAGACTATAACAATTAAAGGCTGTTAATGTTTCAGGCGACTAGCATGATAGTGGCTGGGCTGGGGATGGCGGCCGTTGGGTTTGGTACACGTTATGTTCTCCGCAGCATGCCAACACTTGGGAAGAAGATGGCAGATGCTGTTAATAACATACCCAAGCTGGATGGTAAGGTAGGTCATCACTGGTTATTATATTCATATTAGAGCAGAGCGCGACTTGATGGAGAGTGTATCATTGAGGTGATGCGAGATGACGTGGGATCAGGTACTCCAGTCCGATCTCAAAGTTTGCAAGTTTTACATTTTAATAAAGAACTTGACAACGGAGGCAGCTTGACAGGGCCGTCTGGAAAGCCGCCATTTATGACGTGAGACTGTAACCACATTCTCTGTGGACAAAACAGTCTTTCAACTTGTATGTATGATGTATGTATTGTTTGATGTATGAAGCTACAAGATTCATAATAATAATAATAATAATAATAATAGTTCTTAAAGCTAGCGCATGCTAAGCTAGCTAAGGATAGCTCAATAAGGCCGATTAGGCGTATTTCCATTGGGGTCCTGTACTACTACCCCATCCCTTTGCTCATGAGGGATGGTAACGACTCAGTGCTTGTGAAAAATCTTTAATGCGCCGAGCATGGGCGCGAACCCGGGCCTTCTGGGTGGAAGTCCGAGACGCTAGTCACTTCACCAAGCGAGCCGCTTAAACAAGGCTTTTGCATGCCTCTACCCCCAGGTAGGCTTAGTGGCGGTAATATTCAAAGGCTGGTTAATGGAAGTTAAGCATGTGATGTATGTAATAATAATAATAATAATAATAATAATAATAATAATAATAAGCATGTTACTTATTTCTCATAAGCGCCAATTTTTCCGAAGAATTCACTAGCGCTCGGAAAGAGAAAGAAAAAAGAACAAAAATCAATGCATCAAAAGAAGGCTTATATACAACACACATTTAACAATCACTAGCAGTGGCAAAACAGCCTAAACTCTATAGCCATCTGTCATGACACCTCTCTCAAGATCATAGCTTCTCTCAAAGAGAAAAGTCTTAAGTTGTCTCTTGAAGCATTCAACAGAACTCAGTTGTCTCATGGACAGCGGCAACCTGTTATACAACCTCGGAGCCATGTAGGAGAATGACCTCTCAAAGAAAGAAGACTCCTGGAAAGCCCTTGGTTCATCAAGACGAAAAGGGTCATTGTCATGACGCACAACTACACCATGGTGTGCCGGTGGGCGCCTGAGCAGCTCCGCAAGGTACCTAGGCTCACCAAATTTGAGAACCTTAAAAGTCACCAAACACAACTTAAATTCTATTCTTGCTCTTACTGGCAGCCAGTGCAGTTCTATGTGAAGAGATGTAGTAGGAGTTCTAGGTGGAACACCAAAAATGAGTCTTGCGGCCCTGTTAAGAACAGACTGAACTTTCTTTAAAATATAATTTGGAAGACCCACCAACAGGGCATTGCAATAATCAACACGAGAGAAGACCAATGAGTGAACCAACGTCAGGAGGCAACGTCTGGTTATAAACGGCTTCACCAAATAGAGATTTCTGATGTGCAAGTAACAACTTTTAACTATCTGGTTTACATGCTCTTTGAAATCTAATCGGGAGTTCACATATACACCCAGATTTCGAACAGAGTTGGCCGGTCGCAGCTGAGATCCACCCACATTGATGGAGAGGGCACCTACTATATCATCAGCTCTTCTATTTCCTCGGATGATGAGAATATCAGTTTTACCATCATTTAGTTTATGTTTTCTCGCTCTCATCCACTTCTTGATATCAGACATCAACAATTCCATCTTACTCCGTATATCAACTATATTTGTGATTCTCACATAAATCTGGGTGTCATCTGCATAAAAGTGAAAGGTGACATTATGTGCACGAAGCAGAAGAGACAAACTGCTGATATAAATTATAAATAGGATAGGACCTAAAACTGATCCCTGCGGAACACCATACTGCAGGGGTGTCGAGTCCGAGACTATTTGATTTACCATCACACTCTGGGATCTACCTGACAAGTACGACCCAAGAAGCAAGAGAGCGGAGTCACGCACACCACAATCATAAAGATCACCCAATAACAACTCGTGATCCACTGTGTCAAAGGCCGCAGAGAGATCAAGCAAGACCAATAGTGAGGCCACACCATTGCAAATGTTCTCAACTAGATCATTATGTACTCTAATCAATGCTGTTTCAGTTGAATGATGCTGTCGGTAAGCAGACTGAAAAATTGGGGGTTTCATTCTGCTGAAGTAGTGGTTGTAATTGGTCAAGTATTGCACGCTCTAATATCTTTGATATGAAGGACAGGTTGGAGACAGGACAATAGTTCAACATGTTCTCAACATCAAGTCCAGGTTTCTTTAGAGTAGGTCGGAGTAGTGCATGCTTTTCAGAATGTGGGAAGCTACCTTCAGAGAAGCACTTATTAATTATTTTGGAAATAAACTCAACTGTGTGATCATAGACTCTTGGTAGCTTGGAAACATTTATGGGATCCAACGGGCAAAATGTTTTATTGAGGTTTCTTATGTAGGACGAGATCATGTCCACCTCTACTGAGTGAAAGGATGAGAGGACATTATTAGGAATGTGTCGGGGTTGGAGTACAACTGAAAGTTCTTCACCAACAGAAGCATCATCCAGTTCCTGTCTTATGCGAGTTATCTTGCCAGCAAAAAATGCCACAAAGTTGGCAGCCAACTCGGCATCGGGTACAGAAGGTCTTAAGCTGACTCTTGTTTTTCCAAGTAAACTGTTTACAATTGAAGCCAACCTCCTCTGGTCGTTACCACATGAGTCAACTTTTCCCTGATAATACACTTTCTTTTCATCTTTGATTGTGTGGACCACAGCTCTTCTAGCTGACAGATATTGCAACCATGTAGAGTCTGTTTTATTTTTCCGCCATTCACGTTCAGCTCTTCTACGCGCTCTTCTAAGAAATTTAACTCGAGTGCTATACCAGGGTGAATCATCTCGTACTAGGATTTTCTTCTCTACTTCTGGACAGTGATGATCGAACACTAATTTAAGTGCATTTCCATGTACCTCCACCAGCTCATCTGAAGTAAGGTTGGAAGTATCAATACTTCCCAAGTACTGTTTTACTTCACTGCTAGCCAAATTTTGGTCTGTATTTTTAATTTCTAAATCTGATTACTTTTTCATGTGTGAGTGGCTTAGGGAAATCAAAGCTGAAAGTAATCAAAGCATGATCAGAGGTATTAGGGTCAGCATTCTCAACATCAACATCCAGAACACCACCACAACCCACAGGAGAGAAAACCAAGTCAAGGGTGTGTCCTAAGATATGAGTTGGGTGGGACACATGGTTTACAAAATTGTTCTGATAAGTCAACTCAAGGAACTCAGGAGAGAATGGCTTCAGATGAGGGCTGTCAACCCAGTAATTAAAATCTCCACATATCAAAAGTCTTCCGGTTTTAGCAGAAAATTCCTCGAGAAACTGCCCAAACTCTTCCATAAAACCCCTATCTGTGCCACGATGGCCAGGCCTATAGACAACTGCCATTCTTAGAATTTGTTGATGGAGTTTTATTTCCACTTCCAACAGTTCATAATAAAGAGGGGCTGGGTTATGGCTTATTTGCAAGATATTCACCAAAGATGTGGAGTAGACAACTGCCACTCCACCACCCGGATGATCTCCCCTAGGCCTAGGAACATTTATTATGGAATGGGTTTTAGGCAATGCCACCTGGATAATATTCAGATCTGACTCGAACAACCAGGTCTCAGTGAGACATAATACATCAAGGTTACGTTCATCCAAGATCTCGCAAATATGATCCATTTTGTTACGCAAGGAACGACATTCAACAGACCCAGTTTCAACCGGCTCCCGTGTGCATTTTTCAGTTTTTTGAACCTACAAAATTGGTGTTTTCAATAACTTTATTTCTCCGAGCTGTCATTAGAGGACAATTTCTACTTGAGGCGAAATGATGTAGCAAATAAACTACTATTAATCATTAAATGTGCTATACTATATTTTGTATTTTCTATTTCAGAGTCTGGCAAACAGCAAATATTACAAGGGAGGATTTGACCCGAAGATGAACAAGCGAGAGGCGGCACTGATTCTCAACATCACACCCAACGCCACCCAGCAGAGAATCAGAGTAAGTGTAGGCAAAACCAAATATTAACTTTTCCACCAACGTTTATTATTAATTATTCTAGTAACAATATCGAGCTACATGGACCCTTGGACCCTTGGGATTGCTTATTTGGCATTCGCTATTTAACAAAAAAAAATAATTCCGCCTGAGCATTGAAAACAGTTAAAATAGAATAAAAATTACTGGGCGCGAAGAGTCACCTTGGTATGGCCTACCTATTAACTCCCTCCGTAGACAGCGTAGGAATGCTGAACGGGAATGGCATTCACAACGAACAGACCCGACTCATTTACAGTATGTATCTGCGAGAAAAGACTTGGTCCACACTGTGAAAGCTCAAAAGATAAAGTATTATCAAAACAGAGTCGAGTCCTGTGGCAACGATAACAAAAAAAAAAATGGCGGCAGTCGTGAATAACTTGCTAGGTCGGAGAAATAACTGCCAATCCCACTTCTACATCTAGTGCTCAACAGCCTCTGATATTTCTTAATTTTTCACAACGAAGATAACTCGCATAAGCCGTGTTAAATAATGTTTCCTTCAATGATGAATTATCAGTGGATTTCCAGCCACCGTGTGTAACAGGCCGTAGCGCGGTTGGTAGAGCACTCACCTGCAAATCGTGAGGTTAATTATTCGAGTCTCGGCACAGCCAGTGTGCTATTTGGCAGACGCCAGTGTTGTTGGTGAACGGCGCGGTCTAGCAATCTGTGGCAACTGTTCACTGAAGTCCCTGATCATCAGGGTACCCATAAATGTGTCACTTGTCTACCTGTAAGTTGTTGATTTCATTTGTAAAATACCGGTAGTTAATCAATGCTTCATGGAAGGTAACTTTGTGCAGTCCATGAAACGAGCTCTGCTACTGCCTCTTCTTATAAACCGTCTCCCCGGGCCAGGCGCCTGATGGACTATTATCTAGTCCAATTTGCGCCCGACCCCTTCCCCCAAATGACCACGTGCTCACTCATCTATTCACATGCATTCTCCATTCATTCCTGTTTATTATCACTTCCCTTGCCTGATCTATAGTCATTCCTCTATCATCCAAAGCTTGTCGTACACAATCTCTCCATCTCAATGGGGGGTCTTACTGCCCCTTTATCTCCCCTTGTATCTGACTCACATATTCTCTTTGTAAGCCTTTCATCTTCCATTCATTCAACATGACCACAACAGCTCAGCACCCTTCTGTCCACTCTGGCCGACAAATGTTCCTGCTTGAATTAAATTAAAAGGATCATATAAACCAGGTCGTCAACAATTTTAATTGCATATCAAAAACTTGTACTCTGTGAGACAGTTTCTAAAGAGACGCTGCCTCCTAATATTGGATCAGTCAATCATCCTGTCTCGCGTAGACTATTGTGATGCTTTATGGGTTGGCCTGCCTAATTATCTACTGAAGAAAGTTCAATCAGTGTTATATAGAACAGTGACGCTTATTTTTGGTCTTCCACCGAGAACTCCTACTACTGTACTCTATATCTATTAAAGTTGCACTGGCTGCCGGTTAAAGCTAGGAGATAATTTAAACTGTGCCTCATGACCTTTAAGGCTAAGTTTGGCAAACCTAAGTACTGTACCTTACTGAACTGTTAAAACTTCCGGTGGCACACCTTGATGCAATCTTGCAAAGCAATGATGATCCTCTGCGTCTCTAGGAACTGGAAGCTGTCCAGCAATCTTCTTTCTCTGATCGGTCCTAGGTTGTATAACAATTTGCCGCTATCATTGAGACATTTGAACTCCGTTAAATCTTGTAAGGGATAGCTTAAGACCTTTGTCTTCCAGAAAAGTTATGACTTTGCGAATGGCACAGTGACAAATTAATTTAGTCTTTAGCTGCTGCTATATCCATGGTTGCAGCTTATATATATGTACAATGCCACATTTCTCTTCATTGTGGTGTAAGCCATTCCAAGCGTTAGTGAATTTCTCTGGAAGAACTGGCGCTTTTGAGAAACTAAAGACCAGATTATTATTATTACCCTGGGTAACCAAATTTTGCACCATTGTATATTTTAAACTTCTTTCTCCTTTTCTATCTATCTATCTATTGCCGGACACCTTACTCCTCTTAACCTAACAAGTGCGCATGGGGGTAATTGGAAACGTCCCCCTGTGCTGACGTATTTGAGGTGTTTCCGTCACTAAAATATTCATTGTGCCATTAATAGCATTAATACTTATCCATATGCACCTATTATGGGTTGATTATAAAGGTATTAACCTGAAACAACAATAAAACGAGTGAAAACAGCGTTTGGATGGTCAAAATCGGAGATATAGCCCGCGAGTTGTATAATGTATGGGTGAGGCAAGCTGCTTTCCCGCCAATTTCCCCCAAGGCCACTGAGACACAGTCGATCGATACTCTCTCTCTCTCTCTCTCTCTCTCTCTTGCACTCGCTTGCCATCAGTGATGACAACACCCTGCTTGCAACTCGCTAATGTTAGCACGAAAATATACCTCAGAATAAGGGAATAACAGGGAAAATAGGTGATAACTGAAGGAGAGGAGGAAAGTGGGGAAGGAGGGGAGGTAGAGGACTGAGATTTTGCATGGCCCAGGGGCCAATTTTTATTTATTTTTTATTTTTTTCCCGATGTCAAAAGTTGATTTTTTTTTTCACTCACTCTTAAGAGTCTCCCCGCAGTTCCCGGGTTAATGAGGGTGGCCATACACAGAAAGCCCTCAAGCGGACCTATTCCCTGTAAAAGGGACAACCCGAGCCAGTTTACCGAAGGACTTACAGGATTGACCACTCAATTTAGGATTAGTCCAACTCCGAGGCCCTCTATGTATCTTGTTAGCACTATTTTTCTACAGTGGTGTTTGGCTAGTCCATCCACTAACCTGCCTTACACTTAGATAAGCAGTACGGATTTGTATCAGGGGGGGGCTAGGCATCTACCTTCCTTTGTAAACTTAACCTACTAGACTAGACAGAGAAAGGGGCGAGGGGACGCAAAAGTGGTCCCGGACCCCAAGAATTGGAACTTTAAATGTTGTTTCTGTTCGGGCTCTGTACATAGAAAGGGGCGAGGGAACGCGCGAAAGTGGTCCCGGACTCTAAGAATTGGAACTTTGAATGTTGTTTCTGTTCGGGCTCTGTCTCGAGTCGGCCACCCCCAGCTATGGGGTATTGTGCCTGAGTAATTACATTACATACATAAACAGAGATCTTTCTTATTCTTATTTTCATAATTACCTATTTTACTTGACCATTCTCCAGTACTCACCTTTTGGTTGACTTATTTCAGGCTGCGTATAGGAAGATGATGCTGACGAACCACCCTGATCGTGGAGGCTCCCCGTACATCTCCTCCAAGCTCAGTGAAGCCAAAGACCTGTTAGACAAGTAAACAAGGATACAAATTAGTCCAATTTATATTCAAATTAGCCACAGCAGCAGAGTAATTAATGGTTTGTGAAATTTTAAGATCTGTTTACAGCCGTTTTTAGTTTTGGAAGAACAATTTGGATGTACATATACACATACACTTTAACCCTTTCAGTAAACCATGACACATTCATTCATTTTACTATGGCTCTAATTAGATTATTTTTTATGAAGTTTAGAAATGGCGTGTGGAAGTTACCCCTTTCACGCACGTGTGGATGTGATTGCGTCCTTTAGGGATATTTTAAACCATTGTGACCATCAGGGGTGTTTAGAAACCTTTAGTTTAATTACTTCAACCTCTGCAGTTGTCTTTCAGCGAGTTGTGGGCAGAAAACTAATTTTGGAGAGGTAATTATGAGAGTAAGATAATTCTATTTTGAATACTAAACGGCAACCCCCGGACCTGAAAGGGTTAAAGGGATAATTAATATCGTTTTGAATGAGGCAGCAACAACATGATTGTAAAATGTATATATGATTCATACGTTACTAATAATAATAAATGCTATACTTTTTTAAAGTCTTGCTTTTTTAATCTTCCTTTGATTTATATTGTAAAATGCTACTTTACAATATGCATTAACTCCCCCTTCCCTGGGCTAATGCACAAATATCTGCACTCCTACGCAGGCTAGTTTTTGTGTTTATCGCTAATTAGGCATTTTTCATCTCCCTAAGCATAACCAAAAGTAGATAATGTAGGTAAGTTTTATATCATATTCACCGCCAATCCTCCGTCTTCATGATGCAACAAACTAGAAATGTGTAGGTGCTACACAGCCTTTGTAGTGGAGTAGGGAATACAGTAGAAGTAATTTTTGTTGCGGGAGATGGGAGTGTTAGTGTTAGTGGCTGACACTGACCGGCTGTGGCTAGAACGACGCCTCTCACACCATAATATAATGATATAAGATGCAGTAATATATTATAGTATAATCCCCACCGTGGTGCTGGAGAAAGCATAGGAGGCAGTGGTGATACTGCAGGAAGGTGTCAGTGTACGAGCTTATCCAGGCATCGGACATAGCCGCATCAGAGCTGCACAACATTCATGCACACTGTCTCAAGAGCAACTTAATGTATGGCATTGAGGGTCCAGGAGGGATAATGAGAGTGGCCATTATACGTATGATACCGTAATAATTACTGCCTAGCTCCAAATATTTTGGCGCTAAAACTTGAGCTCGCATGTTTGGGTTTTCCCGCCACCCGGGGCTAGTAGAGGGTGCAGGCTAGCCTGTCAGCCGTGGGGGATTGGTTAAATATTAAAGTACATTAGGGAAGGTGCCAGAGTATATACATACATACATACATACATACATGTTATACAGTATTCACGTTATAATATTAGTTTTCTGAAATATCATAGGCTAATGAGAGCGGGTAAAGCAGAAGGTATGGATGGTATTGCTGTGGAGTGTATTAAGAAGGGTGAGATGTGATAATACTGTAGATTGGCTGGTGAGACTATTAAATGTTTGCTTTGTTGTGTCAATGGTACCTTTAGACTGGAGGAGTGCATATATTGTGCCTTTGTACAAGGGGAAGGGAGATCGGCAGGAGTGTTCAAGTTATAGAGGTACAGTATTAGTTTATTATCAGTTGGAAAGCTGTTTGGCAGGGTGTTGATAGAGAAGATAATAAAGGGTACAGAAGGTGCAACAGGAGAAGAGCACTGCAGTTTTAGGAGGGTGTTTGAATCAGATGTTTGCAGCAAGACAGCTATGCAAGAAGTATTTAGTAAGGAGATATTTTGTGTTTTTATGGATTTGGAAAAAGCGTATGATCGTGTGGATCGAGAAGCAATATGGAAGGTGCTAAGGATATATGAAATTAGAGGAAATTTGTTAAGAGCAGTCAAGAGTTTTAATGAAGAGAGTAGAGTGTCTGTTAGAGTAGGAAATAAGTTTTGAGTGAGTGGTTTGAGGTAAGTGTAGGTCTGCGACAGGGTTGTTTACAGTAGGCTATACATGGATGGTCCTTGTCTTTCCGATTACAATCAACCATTCATGCTCTGTATGTCCGCCTCTCTCAAAGGGCTTGACGTTCAGATGAACGTGGCAAGATGAAAGTAATTGGCTAGGAAAGCAGAGTGTTGAATGATGCTGAGACTAGATATCACACCATGGATTGGGAGACTCTCAGTGGCTTGGGCAGTAACAAAGGTATTAAGGATGCTAAGAATTTCACAGGCAGATTAGTACGATGGTACGTCCTACAGTTTAAACCAAAACTTTTCCATATCAAAGGTAAACCAAATGTGGCAGCCGACGCACTCCAGAAACGTGCAATTTCACTATTTAACTACTGTGTCATCCATTCCAGTTTCCACCACTAAATTCTCCCGATGGCAATCTTGTAAGTGACCTGTGAGGTAAAACCAACCTTCTCGCTGATATTTTCTCCACCAAGTAAACCTTAGATGAAAGAAACCAAGATATTCCTTTACTCAATTTTAATTCCCCTCAAATCCCCTCATTAAAGATTCACACCAGACATGTTATAACCACTCTGCAGAATCTCTCAATAAATAAAGCTCAGGTCCAGATGAAATTCCACCAATAGTACTTAAAAGAATGTTCCTTAGTGCTTTCTCCTGTTTTGGCAAAACTTCCGTCTGTGTACCCATAACTCATGTTTCCGACTCTCCTAGAAAGAAGCAAACATCCATCCTGTTCCTAAAAAGGGAGCCTCTTCAGATTCATCAAACTACAGACCAATAGCTATAACTTCCACCCTTGGTGGCCTTGGCCTTGCTCGAGACCTTGGGGCTGTTCGGCCAGACAGCCTGGGGAACAACAACAACAACAACAACTTCCACCCTTGGTAAAATCTTTGAAACAATAATAAACAATCACCTAATCAAGCATAATTCTGACCATGAAAAGAATGCCTCTCCCCCTGAAGGGAAAGGTGTATGCCTCATGTGTTAGAAGTGCAATGACGTATGCCTCAGAAACATGGGTCGTTAAGTAGAGGATGTCAACAGAATGGAACGTAATGAGATGAGAATGGTGAGATGGATGTGTGGGGCCAGGCTGCAGGATAGAATACATACATGTGGCTCGCTGGTGTAATGACTAGCGTCTTGGATTTCCACCCAGAAGGCCCAGGATCGCGCCCACGCTCGGCGCATTAAAGATTTTTCACAAGCACTGAGTCATTACCGTCCCTCATGAGCAAGGGGATGGGGTAGTAGTACAGGACCCCAATGGAAATATGCCTAATCGGCCTTATTGGGCTATCCTTAGCTGGCTTAGCATGCGCTAGCTTTAAGAACTATCTATATTATCAAATCAGTTCGTGTGTCTGTTTGTCTGTGTGTTCTTAATAGACGGCCGCAGTTTTGGACCTGGGAGCTGAAACTTTGCATGTGGGTGTCAATTGACCTGGGTCAGGTCATAGAGGGGGCGAGGCCACGATCGGAGGTCGTTTCGAGGCCGAAATTGAAACAAAATTGAAAAAAATTGCCGTTTGGGGCAGAAGGAGGCCTCCGATCGAAAAGGTGTATGGAACGAAAGTTGTTCGCAGCCCCCCAAATTGGGGGTACGGATGAGGTCAGATCCAAAATCGGAGGTTATTTAGCGGCCGAAATCGAGGTCGCCGTTTAATGAGGCACAGGGAGGTCGAGGCCGGTGATTATGGTAGTAGTAGTAGTATTGTGATGATTGTGGTAGTAGTGATTGATGATGGTGATTATGGTAGTAGAATTTAAACCTGGGCAACGCCGGGTATCCCTGCTAGTTATTATTATTATTATTACATACACATACATACATTAAATTTTAAGACTGAGTGTTCCACACATATGTGCAGTTTCAGTCTCTTGTCCTAATGGCGGCGTTCCAGGCAACCCTGTTAAGGGCTGCTTCACTTGTCAAGTTCTTGGATTTGAGATCGGCACGTATAGTCCAATCCCAGGTCTTCCTCGGTCCACCCCTTAGTGCAGCTCCCTCCACAATCACAGACCTGCATTTTCACCCAATTTGGTCATCCATTCTCTCCACATGTCCATACCATCCCAGTCTACTTGTACGCATCACCTCGCTAATACTCTTTATACCTAAACGTCTCCTCAGCTCAACATTTGTTATTCTATCCTGTAGCCTGGCCCCACACATCCATCTCACCATTCTCATCTCATTACGTTCCATTCTGTTGACATCCTCTACTTTAACGGCCCATGTTTCCGAGGCATACGTCATTGCACTTATAACACATGAGGCATACAACTTTCCCTTCAGGGGGAGAGGCATTCTTTTCATGGTCAGGATTGGCAGCAGTTCTCTGAACTTCCCCCAGCCATATCTAATTCTAGCAACAGTGGCAGCCTCGGCCCCACCACCGGCAGAGATGGTATCTCCTAGGTAACAAAACTTGTTCACCAGCTCCAATGACTCATTTCCAAAATTCACAGCCACAGGATCATCACTTAACACAAGCTCGCCTTTGCACACTACGCACTCAAATTGCTCTATTTCTGACTTATCCTTCGGCAGGTGTCCCTTTATTCTACTACAGCGCTTACTCCCATGGTGTACCCAACATCGACAGATGCTACATTGAATTGAGTTAACGCCCACACCCTTTCCACACACTGCACATGGGTATGCACCGCTCTTTTCCACATTGCCTCGTCTCAATCTACAATGCATAACCTTGGTTTTGTTAATATTGACTCTTAAACCCTTGCTCGCCATTCCTTCTCTCCATTCTCTGAATTTGGCCTCAGCATCTTGCATACTGTCAGCTATTAGGACTAAATCGTCTGCGTAAAACAGTTCCAACGGGAGTCCGCCTCTAAAAACTCTAGACAGTGCCTCCAAGACCATAATAAAGAGGAGGGGACTTAACACTGAACCCTGATGGACTCCAATACGGACTGCAAACTCATCACTCAGTACACCCTTCACCCTCACCGCACTTCGCGAATCCTCATACATCTTCATTATCACACGCACCAGCCACTCTTCCACACCAAGTTTCCTCATAGCCCACTGCACAACATCTCTAGGCACCCTATCAAAGGCCTTCTCCAGGTCTAAAAACACAAAGTAAAGATCCCTGCCTTTTAGTAAGTATCTTTCCTGTATCTGCCTGACTATGAAGATAGCATCGGTTGTACCCCGTCCTGGCATAAAACCAAACTGCATATCATCAATGGAGATGCTTTGCCTGATCAAACCCTCAAAGACTCTCTCACAGACCTTCATGAAGGTCAAGCATTTGCAGGCCCCTATAATTTCCTCTATCTAGCGCATCCCCTTTTCCTTTGTATATATTTACTATTACACTTTTGAGCCAATCCTCTGGTATTTTCTCATCTTTAATAATGGTGTTTATCAACTCAGTGACTAAGTTGACACCAGTCTCCCCTGAGGCTTTTATCATCTCGGCGACAATGTCAGAGCACCCTGACCTAGAATGACAGGGGATCAGGTGCTCCGGCCCGATCTCAAAATAAAGAACTTGACAAGAAAGGCAGCCCTTGACAGGGCTGCCTGGAAAACCGCCATTTAGGACGTGAGACAGTAACCACATTCCCTGTGGACAAAACGGTCTTTAAACTTGTATGTATATAGAATTGTCTAAAAGACAGAATCTTTCTGACTCCCACATAAATGTTAATGTAAATATTTCCACCTCTAGTATTGATATCTTTGGTGTAACATTGAATGCCAGCCTGAGCTGGACACCTCATGTTATATCCACTGCTAAAAATGCCTCTTAAGAAAATGGGACTTCTATACAGAGTTTGAGAATTTAACGAATTCTTCACTGACGAGCAGTTAGCCATTATATATAAGTCATGTTCGTTCTCAGATGGAATACTGTTCATCCTTGTGGAATGGATGTGGAGTGGTTGCATTGAGGCAGTTGGACAAAATTAAAAATATAGCAATTAGAATCAATAACCCTGTAATCAACAGGATCTTCCTCCATTATTCATACAAAGATATGTTGCATCCCTTGCATTACTATACAGATATTTTCATGGTAAATGTTCTGAAGAACTTGCTTCAATTGCACCTTCTCTCGGCATCTTTCCCCGCAGAACTAGGGCAGCTGGATATGCCCATAAATTCACTCTCTCTCCTCCACAATGTAGAACTTTCGCTTATCAAAATTAATTTATCCCCAGAACTTCTACACTCCGGCATTCACTTCCTTGGAGTTGCTTTCCACAAATTTACAACCCACAACAGTTTAAGTCCAATTATTACATACATTTTATGAATGGAGGATGCCCTTTAAGCACATGGACCTTTTTTGTCATGTTTTTGTTATTTTGTTTTTTGTAATTTCTTTGTTTATTTTTAACTGTGTATAAAATAATAATGATGACTAGAAAGACGGGAATAGAACTCTAGTTTGACACCCTACCCCCCACCCAGATTGCAATGGTAAATAATTCATCAGCTAGCTGAGGACCTTTTAGACTTAAGTGAATGGGACGCTAGTGCTGTATTCATGTTTTTCACGTTAGTTCGCCCATTATTTATGTGAGAGAGAGAGAGAGAGAGAGAGAGTTGATTGGCTTTATTTAGTAAGAGTACATACATCATAATAGGTACAGAACATTTGTGATATGCAACCCTATCTATATATCTATATGTTCAGGCCCAATCCCCACTTTTCCTATTTTTATTTTTATTTTCTATTTTATTCTATTTTATTATTATTGTTTTTTTTCTTCTTGGGGGTGGCCGACTAATATGCCACCCCATGCAATGTAACTCCCACAAAGATAACCTACTAATGTTTAACCCCTCCTGTACCGGCGACGTCTTTTTATTTTTATTCTAGCTATATTTAGACAATTTTGTGCAGTTTAAAAAGGATCTATGGTAGTAAAAAGGGTTGAGATGCGTGGAACTTGCTGGACGTCTTCATTAAACTGAATAAGATCGTCTAATAGTAGTCAGAATAAAGTTAAAATGACGGCACTGGTACTGTCTGGGTTAACGTAATTTCCAGAGAGAGAGATAATTATTTAGCTGGGAAAATTGATACACGAATACTCCAATGTAATTAGAGTGAGTTTAATTCTACCCCCACCCATTCATGCAAGCGTCAACCACGTAACGGTAACCTACTACATTTTGCATTAGCTGGCTGGGGGGGCCATTTAGTGAATGGCAAGACTGATGCATTGAGGAGTTTGCTGTTCATGCCTCTATTCTTTAACTGTGTGTGAGAGAGAGAGAGAGAATACTCCAGCGTTGTTAGAGGGTGTTGGAATCTACGGTCTACCCCCACCCACACATTCAAGCGCCAATAGTACTAAACAAATTATTAGTTGGCTAGAGACCTTGAGTGAATGGAAAGTGTCGAGATGCATTGATTGTTTTATTGTGCCTTTGTGTATGTTGAGAGACAGATATCTATCTATATGCTCAGGCCCAATCCCCACTTTTCCTATTTTTCTTTATCTTTTTGGGGGTGGCCGACTCAAGACAGAGCAAGAATAGGGACAACAGAAAACAATGAACACACAAAAACAAAATACAAATTCACACACATCTACAGTAGGTCATCAAGGAGAAGACCCAGAGACCAGTGTCACCAAGGTCCCTCCAGCACTCCCCCGGCCCCCGACCACCCGGAGAGGTTCCGATCTCGGCAGGCAGACATGCAGCGGAGCTGAAGCCACAAGCCCGCCCACCACACTTCCAGGCGCACCCTTCATATAAACCGTCTCCCCGAGCCAGGCGCCTGATGGACTATTATCCAGTCCAACTTGCACCTGACCCCTTCCCCCAAATGACCACGTGTTCACTCATCTATTCACAAGCATTCTCCATTCATTCCTATTTATTACCACTTCCCTTGCCTGATCTATAGTCATTCTTCTATCATCCAAAGCTTGTCTTACACAGTCTCTCCATCTCAATGGGGGTCTTCCTGCTCTTCTATCTCCCCTTGTATCTGACTCACATATTCTCTTTGTAAGCCTTTCATCTTCCATTCTTTCAACATGACCATACCAGCTCAGCACCCTTCTGGCCACTCTGGCTGACAAAATAATGTTCCTGCTGCCCCACTCTCCTACGTATCTCTTCATTCCTCAATCTGTCTCTACGATATAGATAGATATGTAGATAGAGCGAGAGTGTGTGTGTGTGTGTGTTCGCAAAGACTCAAATAGTCCAGTGTTAACATTCGATTACCCTCTCCTCACACCCCCATCCCCACCCCATCCCTCACACTACCACATGCAAGCGACTCACGTAACAGTGCTAAATCTCTCATTAGCTGGCTAGGGAATCTTTATTGAAAGGGTAGGATAGTAACCTACCGTGACCTATTATTATTGCCGGATATTTGTTTTATATATACAGGTATATTTACTGTATGTATTTAGCTTCCTATTCACGTATTGTTTTCAGAGAGATGATTAGCAAACTTGACATACAAATAGGCCAGTGGTATTAAAATTAAAGTGGAGAGGGGAGGAGGGGGATACAGTAACACTCCCCCCCCCCCCCTACGACACACACACACACACACACACACACACACACACATGCAAGCGCCTCCAATGGAACCCTAAATCTTTCATTGTACTAACTGTGGGGACCCTCTAGTGAATGGGATTGGGCAGGTTGGTGCCGTAAGGTGTTTACTAATATTTCATCTATTTTTTTGTCTTTATGTGTGTGTGAGGGAGAGAAAGAGATTTAGCGAAAGCAAGAGTGAGTGAGTGAGATAGCAAAGTTAACATACGAGTACTCCAAAAATCCTGCCCCCCACCCCCACATGCAAGTGACCCATGTAACAAGGACTAAATTTTTCATTGGCTGGCTGGGTCCTGGGGGTACCCTTTAGTGAATGGGAAAGCTAAATTATTGAGTTTGTTTGCTGTACGTTCCTCGAGTCTTGGTGTGTGTGAGAGAGAGAGAGAGAGAGAGAGAGAGAGAGAGAGATGATGATGGTGTCTGTTTGAGTGAGCGAGTGAATGAGTTAGCAAAGTTGATTTTTCTCTCTCACACACACCTCCCCGATCCTACACAAGCCCTTCTCTACTAAGTATAAGCTATTGCTATTACAATATTTCGACAGCTAACGAAAAACACGGGTTAGTTGTCTGATCTTTCAACAACAAAGCAAACCTGCATATACTCTCTCTTGCATGTCCCGTACCCCAGAAATCACTACCTGTTGAATAATTTCTTTGATGAGCTGAAAATACACGAATATTGGTATAGCATTGATCCATTCGGGTATTCGGTAAAGGGGGATTCACACGAGTAGCCTACTTTATACGGCAGTTTATTCTGCAACTTTGGTGTGGGATTTGTATATATTAAGATGTATGGGAATTTGTATATATTAAGATGTATGGGAATTTGTATATATTAAGATGTATGGGAATTTGTATATTAAGATGTATGGGAATTTGTATATATTAAGATGTATGGGAATTTGTATATATTAAGATGTATGGGAATTTGTATATATTAAGATGTATGGGAATTTGTATATATTAAGATGTATGGGAATTTGTATATATTAAGATGTATGGGGATTTGTATATATTAAGATGTATGGGGATTTGTATATATTAAGATGTATGGGAATTTTATCACCTGAATAATCTACCTTCAGTCTGGTTGTCGATACCAAGTAAAATACCCTAAACATTCCTAGAAACTATTTGCCAAGAGAGTATTGCCAGAAAAATGCGCTCGTGTAACTTTTCCGTAAGTACAACTTGTTGATTAAAATCATGTATTATTTTTAAAGAATGGCGTTAGTACTGTAGAATATCGAGTTGGCTGTTATAGTCTATTCTCTGTAAGTAGGCGAGAAATCATGACCTATCCTCTGTAACTCAAAAAACGACTAGAGTAATCGAGCTAATATTTATACCATTTGGGAAGAGTCAGTCAAGGAATAGATGTGGAAATTCACAGGCAATTTGCTTTAGCCCTTTTTGAGTTACAGAGGATAGAGGTCATAATTTCTCGCCTACTTACAGCGAATAGACTATAGTTGTTTTCTACGGGTAGGCCTACGTGGTTCACTGTGCAAAATCAAGGGTATGCAAAATGTATATAATATCATTGGATATATTGATAGTGATTTGCCCTTCTATACCTATTAGATAGGCTTATTACTAGCAATCTACCATTAAAAGGGTAGCCTATATTATTATGGAAACTTTAATTACCCTTTTCATATCACATACCGGCAATGTTTTAGATTGTACGGTATTCGGCGATATCTTTCATTTTTGACGTGTGTCCGTTTGTCTACCTATTGTATGTAATATTGGGGTGTATAGTGGTAGTGGGCACATCATTAATTAATGTTGAATCACTACAATGTCAATTACTTGTGTCCTAGAGTTGAAGGATTGTCTCCTCCGCGAGCATCAACATGATGGTCAAGAGATTAGTACACAACTACACATTGAGATTATTATACAGTGTGTCAAAAGAAGCTACGGTAGGAATCAGGGGCGTCATGGTGGTGTGGAGGGGGGGGGGGAGGTGACACGTCAGGTGCAGACTACTGAAACTAATTAAGTACCGTAGGTCATAATTATATAGGACGGCAATTAAATCCCAATAATAATTCGCCTACATAGGGCGAACTTATATTTACTAGTTTTCCAGTCACCCTCTAAATAAACTCACATACATGATAAACGAAATAAATTGCATCGGGCTTCAAGGTCCATTGCAAGAACCTCATGTGTTTTATAATAATGAGGCTGGTGTCTGGCAAGAGTAGGATCAATAGTCCACACAGAGATGCCAATTATGGAGTTGTGTCCTCTATTTTGTCTCACGTGGTAACAATTTACAAATGAAAACAATCAATTATGCATGCTTACGAACATGGGATCTTACACTTTTAATACTATGGTTCAGCAGGGTATTCTGATTTATATAAATTGCACCACCAATCAAAAAGTATTTCTCTGAATGGTTCGTTCATGCATGCTCAACAAGGCTCCATATGTAATTCATCGCTGCAAGTAAAACACTTTCGTAGTTGGAGATGGTAGTATAAACGTCTTGCTAAACTATCCATCTCGCCCCAGAACACCCCCACGATAAGGATAACGCATGAAGTACATTCTAGAGTGCGAGCGAAAGAGAGGAAGTGCAAATTTATGTCACAAGAGCGCTTTGTCTGGCAATTTTTGATCATAAATGTTCTCTATGCAGCATTTTTAGGGTTCTTTTACATTGGTATCGGAAACTAGACTGGAGGTAGATGGTTACAATTGACTAAATGTTATACAACTTGAATACAGAAGCTGCCATACCAGAATTGCCGAGAAAAGATGCTGAAAATGGAGATAGTGTGTCTGCACCTTACAAGTGGTGCGCAGGGAGGCTGGCTGGAGGGTGGCCGGCGCACGCGAGGAAGGGGTTCATGCAATGTTGACAATTTAGCTACTCGATCGCTATACTTAGAGATATTTTCTTGTAGCTAGCGAATTTTTTTGGCGAACAAATATATCTGTATTCTTAGAAATGTTGGTTATATTATACATTGTGGTCATTTCTAGTTATTCAAACAATTGCTAAGTGACCTTATAGAGATTATTCCGCAAATAGTACCTATAGTAAACAAATTCCACTTTCTAGCAACTTCCAAGGATCTATCTAGCAGTATTTGTGACATTGATGTGGTAACACTGGGTTCACGTTAGCTTGACATTTGCCAGTAGTGGTGGATCTTGTGCCGGGAGTGGGTGTGTCCAGGATAGTTATGGCTGTATCGTGTCCCTCCTTGCAGGTTTGTATTTGACCTATATCTCTATTTCTTCAGTATGCAATCTCGGCATGACGTTTGGCAATCTGCAGAGCCTGTATACA
This sequence comes from Paralithodes platypus, assembly GCA_032716605.1. Lineage (NCBI taxonomy): Eukaryota > Metazoa > Arthropoda > Malacostraca > Decapoda > Lithodidae > Paralithodes > Paralithodes platypus. The sequence continues at coordinate 44,382,238 of CM064505.1, forward strand.
TTGATATCACAGTTGTATTGGACAAGTATCAGCTTATTTAATCAACCTTACTTGTGCAAAATTCGTATTTCTGATGAGGCATTTCTAGTTCCTAGGTTAAGCCTGTTTGTAACGAAAATGCATATTGTGTGACATGTAATTTCAATTGTTTAACATACGATAGGCAATATATCGCAAAACGATTGGCATAAGATGACTGTTGAGACGTTGTATTAGGCTATGACTTGTCAATGGCTATAATTATCTTGATGGATCCATGTCAAGATCACATAATACATATCCCATTTCGTATAGCCTAACCCTTCCATAAAATGTCAATAGTAGAATTAATTTTGTTATTTTTGTAAAACCCTTCCATAAAATGTCGAAAGTAGGCCTAGCTATATTCATATGAGTTTGGTTTAGTTAAGGTCTTGAATGAAAATACCATTTGATGAGGAGCAGTGGAGCACTCTATTGATAGTTATGCTTATAACTTCAGAGCATAATATTAAAGAACATTTGTCAATATAGAGCCTGGTGGTCTTCAAATGTGTTTATCCAATGTCAATTATTATTATTTTTGTTAATTAGGCCTAGCCTAACTTTTAAAATGCGGATGACATCTTTTCCTCTATCACATGGGTATATTCTTTAACTGTCTTGGTGGTGTAATCGACCATGGTGAGTGTTTAAAATCTCTATGTGGTAGGCCTATCCCAAGCTCGAATCCCTGGAGGATCACATGGTTTCATTAATTTCATTGGAGGGTGTTTAGTTTTGGGAGTGAAATTAATTAGTTAGATTAATATTACACGATTTTTATCTTGATTAGGCCTAGTTAAATAGATTAATCTGACCTAGTATAAAGCCTTCAGTATATAGGCTATTCCTTGTATTCTGACTTACACTAAACGATCATATTACACTCGTAAAACGCCCCCCTTAGTCAAAAGAATAACATTGGAAGGTGGTTGAGTATGTACACTCAACATTTAGGCTAATATTTATTTTATTTTTCACCCCTGGGCCTGACTATTTTGGCAACAATCAATGTGACACCAGGTGATTGTATTTAGGAGACTTGTTTGGGCAGTCCGATCAAGGGGTCAAAATGTGTGTGAATAGGCCTAATTAGTGTCCGCCGGCGTTCGCTCACGAGTCACGACCTCTTTAATGGTGACCCGTATTTAATCATGGGTCTGCTTAACATTTTCAGAACGGGTGACGTCTCTCTACATTTGGTTGTGGTTAACATTAGACGTTTGTTTGGTAAATTATGAAATATGTAGGAGCAGCAACAATAGGCCTATAGGTACCAAATTTATAATGGTAGTTTGGGGTTCCTATCATCATATGCTTCATTGCTATATAATTTGTATCCTCGGGAAAAGAAACAAAAATTCTTTGGATTTTTTTTTTTCATTAACCTAACCAAAAAAAAACTAAACTAACCTAACCTAAATGCATTTGGGGGCTATTAGGTTAGGTTAGGTTAGGTTATTTTTATTTTTATTTTTTTGGGTTAGGTTAATGAAAACAAGAAAACACAAGAACAAAATAAAATATCCCAAGATTTTGTTTTCCTCGAGGATAAAAATTATAGCCTATAGCAATGTGCCAATGAAGCATATGATAATAGGAACCCCAAACTAACATCTTTTCGTTGGCAATTGGCAGATGCCGCAGTTATTATACAGTTAATACAGTTATACAGTTAATACAGTTATACAGTTAATACAGTTATACAGTTAATACAGTTATACAGTTAATTTAGCTTCCCCACGAATTGTGGGATAGGCCTACTTCAGTTACGTTCAGTACTACAAGAGAGGCACTGCAGTGAAGAAGCGATGCGAAACAGGGGGATGAAAATAATACCGTATCCTTCGGTGGCGCACATGGTGCTTGAGAAATTGCAACCTACCTCGCATATCTTTAATTTGTTTTCCTTCGGTGCTAGATCTAAGTGATTGTATTTGTCAATTTAACTTACTCAGGTATTTTGCAACAGGTACTTTCCAATAAAGCATTGAAACGTAAATATAACGGGAAATTCGTGAAAACAATACCCCTCCGAAGCTGCGCATTGTAAACAAACTTGTAGCCTACATACAACTCACCTCACCTCACATGTGCTCGGTGATTTTATAATATATCTTCTTGTGTCTCCTTTGCTGGTAGTTCCAAATGGTTGTATTTGTCATTGTAGCGTCCCCACGTATTCTGGAACACTAAAACGGCGCGAGAAAGAGGAAAACAAGGGTAAATACGGGAGTGTGCTGTTGTCCCTCCTCCTCCCATGTGTGCTGCTACTCGACTGTGATTTGTTTTGGCTCCGAAGTCCGGAGACAGCTGATCTAAATAAACATGGCGACAGTTTAAATAGTCGGCTTGTCATATATTTATATATGTTATGGGAGTAAAAAGGGAAGACATCGAGCTCCACGAGTTCCACCAATTTTGACCAATCAGCGAGCCAAGATTAGAAGTTGCAAATTCTCCTTACCGCCAGGGCTACGACTGTCGACATCAACAGTAGGATACGAAGTTTATCACGATTTGTTGTGATTCTACATGTTTTTATCATACTGTATGCGACTACAATAATTGCTTATATAGTATAGTAGTCGAGCGAGGGTGGAGAGTTTCGCAATATTGTGTTTTAAAATGCTAGGTCGCTTACAGTCCTAATCAACTGCCTCAGGTAGGACCGTTCTTGAACTTCTTGGCAAACCTTTAGTAGGGGCGATTGTGATCTCTGATGTGGACGTATAGTGTACAGTACCTCTGCTGCTCACTAGGCCTATCCTGAAATTCCTCTCCATCAAGCCGGCGGTGTGCAACTGCAGACTTATCATTGCTCGGTCAGTTTCAGTACGAGATGTTTTAATAACAAGCGACTTCACTTAGAACTTCCCTGCCGGGATGTTATTACAGAGAGAAAAATGTAAACATAGGCAGTAATGTGAAGAAAGAAGGATGAAAAAGAATTGTGAATGAAGTGATTTGTTTACGGTTATAGTCATATAGAATATAGTCAAATAGAATACATGTTTATATATTTTAGCTACGCATTGCATCTGTCTATATTGTGCCTTTCTCTCCTACTGTATTTACTTTGTGATAGCCTTGTCATGCTTTTTATTTATTTTCCTTCTATGTCAACATCAAGTTACCGCAGCAATAAATTCACCACCTGCTCCCTAATTTATCATGTAGCTTCTTGTAACAGGGTGTTGTAGTTGCTAACCCTTTGCGATTAGGACGGCATTTTTGCCGTATTCCGGCTAATAGCGGATAATATTCAGTTTCGGGATGCCCACTATAGTAGGCTAAATAAAAGGGTAAAGTCTTATCTCATTTGACCCTCTGATATGTAAAATTCCTTAATTTTCTGATAAAAATAGTCCACTGATAGCCAGAGTTAAAGTGTGTGTGTGTGTGTGTGTGTGTGTGTGTGTGTGTGTGTGTGCGTGCGCGCACGAACTTTTGGCCTTTGACCAAAAAATGCACCCAGTACGACTGCAAGTTCAAACAATCCTGCACATCCTCGTATGCGCATTTTCAGTTTTGCTACATTGCTAGCCTATCCTATTATAATATTTTCTCCAACCTCTCGCACATGATGTTGCCCGAGAAGGATGAACTACACTGAACTGAATGTTTGACTGCATACCTTATCATTAGAGTTCCATCTCAGCTAAGGTGAAGTGAATTCCCGGTATGCAAAGGAATGTGTGTGTGTGTGAGTGTCGTACGAGCTTTTGGTTTCGGACTAAACATTTGCCCAAAGCTCGCAGGTTAAGCATCCTCCTCAAATGTGCATTTTCATTCTTCGCCAAATATGTTTTGCTACAATAGGTTAGCCTTTCCTAGACCCTAGTAGGCTACCTTTGTAACATTTCCCAAACCCCCGCGCATCATACTGCCCCAGTAGACTTAACTACACTTTACTGAATGAGTGAATATGTGATCAGTGAGTGAAGAATGTAGCACAAAGGTCAGGTTTAACAAGATAGTGTCTGCATATCATTACGGCAGTTCGATTTTGGCTGAGATGGAATAAATTATGGAAATGAATGCGTTATGTTGGTGTGTGTCAGTGTGTGTGCGTGCGTGCAAGCGTTGGTGGGTTCATGGGTACAAATGTGATATCCTATACTTATCGGTTTCGATGTAAAAGTCTGGGGTCGATTACCTCCTCGCGAGCGATAGCGAGCCTGACATTTTTGTTACCGAAAAATATACAAATGTATATATATATATAGCGTATATATATATATATACTGTATATATACAGTATATAGCCTATAATATAGCAGTATAGGCTACCGTGTAGCCTCCATAACTTGAAGTTGGCGACCATCTGGCGGTTGCTATTGTCTTACTTCCTTGTGTCTGCTAGGGTCTTTAAGCTCTTTACCCCGCTCAACCCCACACACTCTTAGCAACAACACACACACACACACACACACACACATACACACACACACACACACACACACACACACACACACACACACACACACACACACACACACACACACACACACACACCACCGCCATACACACATGTTCACCACCACACACGGTCACCACCAGTCCACCGCCACACACTATCTTAGCAACAACACACGCCACAGCCATACACACACATTCACCACCGCCACCACCACCATACTATCTTAACACACACACCACCGCCATACACACACGCTCACCACCGCCACCACACACTACCTTAGCAACAACACACGCCACCGCCATACATACATGTTCACCACCACCAACTCTCTTTTAGCAACAAGACCATTTTGGTTATCGACTACCGGTATATCGCTTACATACACAATCGATATACCCATACAGTAGGCTACATAACTTAGCCTATTATTCTAATCTAGCCTAACCGTAAATTTACTAACTTTGTATTTATCTCCGATGTTGGTGTTGTCTTTATTCTTAGCCCTAAGTTGCCATAATATACTGTACGGTACTTATGCTGTCTGAGGGTCTTAAGATCCCCCCCCCCCCCCCCCCCTCCTCACCACAAGCTTTTAGCAACAAGATATTTGAAGTACCGGTACCAATATCTGATCAACTGTCACTCGCTCTATCACTTCGCCTACACTTGGTATATCCACAGCTGACCTAACCTATAGCCTGTATAGCCTACATACACAAATTTAATGACCCAGTGTCCCACACGCGTTTGATTGCAGTCCTAATGGCGGCGTTCCAGGTTATTACCGTACCTCAAATGCCATTCTTTTAAATTCGAGAGCAGAGCGTAGCCTATAGTCTGATAGGCCTACCTAATATAACTAGCCTATGGTATTTTTTGTATACTGGTACGGTACCGTACTTTAATTTACTGTAGGCCTTTTCAACTAAAAATGTTTTGCAGCTCGAGAGAGAGAGAGAGAGAGAATAGATAATTAATAAGATTGTTTTTTGGGGTATATAGGATGCCTGAGAGAGAGAGAGAGAGAGATATAATATGTGAGAGATAATAGAGAATAATATAATAATTAATACGATTGGTTTTCAGGGTATACCGTATAGGATGCCAGAGAGAGAGAGAGAGAGAGCGAGCATGAGTATGGATCAATGTTATGTTTCCAGGAACAGCGAGATTGGGGTTGGATCAGATTCTTTTGATAATCCGTGACTGATGTATTTAATTGGAAGAACGACTAATATTTCCAGTACCGTACATGATTAAATTGATATCCAAAATTCGAAAATGGATATTAATCGTGATCGTGTATTCAACCTTTAACTGTGTTGGTGGTGTAATGGTTTAGATGCTTATAAGAACATAAGAAAATGGGAGTCTGCAGAAAGCCGATTGGCCTAAGCAAGGCAGATCCCTGTCCCACGCAACCCCAATTCAATTACAAAGCCCAATTATAGGCTTCACACTCTAATACCCTGAGGATCATCTTACCAAAACGGTTAGAGATTAACGCAGGATTATGGGGGTCTGCAGAACGCTGATTGGCCCAACCCGGCTGATCCCCCTTCACACCCAACCCTTCTCGTCCATATGCTTATCCAATTTTATCTTAAAGCTCCCTACAGTTTTAGATCCCACTATAGCACTTGGTAGTCCATTCCACCCATCTACAACTCTGTTACCAAACCAATACTTGCCTATATCTTTTCTGAAACGAAATTTATCTAATTTGAAACCATTGGTACGAGTTCTTTCGCTATCACTGAGCTTTAGTACATTTGCCATGTCCCCTTTGTTAATCCCACTAACCCACTTGAACACCTCTATCATATCCCCTCTAACTCTGCGTCTCTCTAACGAATGTAAACCTAATTTCTTCAACCTTTCTTCATACGAAAGATTTCTAATATTATGGATCATTTTTGTCATTCTACGCTGTACTCTCTCCAATGAATCTATGTCCATTCTGTAATAAGGACACCAAAATTGGACAGCGTAATCCATATGGGGTCTCACTAATGACAAGTAAAGGTTTAAGATAACATCAGCAGTTCTGTTACTCACACTCCAAGAGATGAACCCGAGAATCCTGTTTGCCTTATTACGAACGCTTATACACTGTTTTCTAGGCTTCAAATCATTGCTAACAAACACACCTAGATCTTTCTCGCAGTCTGAATTTTCTAATTCTAAATTAGCTAGTTTATATTTAACATTTGTTTGCATCTTCCCTATCTTTAATACCTTGCATTTGTCAATGTTAAACTTCATCTGCCAATTTACTGACCATTCATGTAAGGTATCTAGATCCCTTTGGAGGCACTCTATATCGCTATCTGAATCAATTGATCTCCCTATTTTAGTATCGTCTGCGAATTTACTTATCCTACTAGTTATACCTAAATCTAGGTCATTTATGTATATAAGAAACAACAGGGGACCTAATACCGATCCCTGGGGGACACCACTTTTGACTGCTCCCCATTCTGACTTGGTACCATTTATGCTGACTCTCTGGTTCCTACCAATTAGCCATGACCTAATCCATCCTAACAACGCCCCACCTATTCCATGTGCCTCAACCTTTCTCATCAATCTCTCATGAGGGACTCTGTCGAAAGCTTTACTGAAATCTAAATATATAATATCATATGACTTGTCATTATCTACTGCTTCATATACCTCTGAGAAAAAACTAAGCAAATTAGTAAGGCAAGACCGTCCCTGAGTGAATCCATGCTGAGAAGAATTGATTAAGTTAAATGTTTCTAAGTGGTTTCTCATTTTCCTAGCAATAATTGATTCTAGTAGCTTTCCTATGATTGAAGTGAGACTAATGGGACGGTAATTGGATGCTATTGATTTATCACCTTTTTTGAAGATCGGAACTACATTTGCAAGCTTCCAAGCTTCTGGAACTATACCTGTTTCTAATGACTTGTTAAATAGAAATGTTAATGGGTAACTTAACTCATCTCTGCATTCTTTTAATACTCTAGCATATACCTCATCAGGACCAGGCGATTTATGAGGTTTCAGTCTGTCAATTTCCTTAACCACATAATTTCTACTTATAGTAACCGTACTTAACCTATTATCTATACTATCGCTGTATACCTTACGGACTTCTGGAAACTGTGCCAAATTTTCATTAGTGAAAACGGAAAGAAATTGACTATTTAATGTACTGCACATTTCTAAATCACTTTCTGTCAATTCTCCTATCGAAGTTTTAAGGGGACCAATTACATCTCTAACCTTGGATTTATATAGTTGGTAAAAAGCTTTAGGATTATTTTTTGAGTCATTGGCAACCTTAATTTCATAATTTCTTTTTTCTTTACTAATATCCTTTTTTACCTGTCGTGATAGATTCTGATAGTAAGCAAGTAGGTGAATTTCGCCTTTTTTAATTTTTCTATATATTCCTCTCTTTTTTCCTAGAAGATCTAATAGTCTATTATTCATCCATTTGGGTTGGTTCTGTGTTGATCTAAATTTTCTTTTGGGGATATATTTATTTTGCGCATTGAATACTGACTTGATAAAATTATCGTATGTATCTACCAAGTTTGACGTCTCTTCCTGACTTAAGATGACAGGTGCCTGAGAAAGGATACACTCATTTGGACACCTGGATCGACTTAATTTTTTGACCATAGGGTCCGCTAACAGGGCTTCTCTTAACCCACCATAATTGGCTTTTCTGAAGTCAGGTATTAATGTTGTATTCTCTCTGATATTACCTTTCCATTGTATATTAAAATACACAGAATTGTGATCACTATTTCCTAGGTGGTCCCCGATTTCTACACTATTTATCATATGTTCATTGTTACTGCAAACTAAATCGAGAATATTATCACCTCTAGTCGGCGTATCTATGAATTGAGATAAAAAACTATCTTGTACTACCTCAATAAACTCCTTTGAATCAGAGTCGCCTATTTGTTGCTGCCAATCTATATTAGGGAAATTAAAATCCCCCATAATGCACACGTTGCTAAGCCTTGATGCTATTTTAATTTCCTCCCATAATGATGTTCCGTCATTTCTACTCATATTTGGCGGTCTATACATAACTCCAATAACTAAAGTCTCACTACCTTCGTTAACTTCTACCCAAACACTTTCATTTTCATTATTTACTCTAATACCTGATTTAGTACAGCTTTTTAATGAACTCCTGACAAACACTGCTATACCGCCACCCCTCTTACTTGTTCGGTCATATTTAAACAAACTATATCCCGGTATATCAAACTCTGCTAAAAAATGCCTGGTTTCTGTATTAATCCATGTTTCAGTTAGCGCTATTATGTCTATATTTTCTTTGCTAACCAGTGCTCTAAGTTCGTTCATTTTGTTACATAAACTCCTGCAATTTGTATAATAAACCCTCAAACTATTACTTGTATTTGCAACTATTTTTCTATTGTTTTTAACTAATTTATTTTTACCTGTTGAACTACTGGACCTAGACGGAAAATCTACGCTATCAGAATGTTCGTTATTACTATCAATTTCATGTGGCTGGGATTCTATTTTACTTACACACCTATGGTTTATTCACAAAACCCCGCAACAAACTTGTCGAGTGAGCTGGCTAAGGTCGAAACTCCTAGTCGAGAGAGATGTACTCCATCCTGGGCATACAGTTCATCCTTACCGTAGAAGAGGGTCCAGTTATCCAGGAATGGAATAGTATTTGCCTTGCAATACTTCTCCAGCCGGCTATTTACACCAATAGCCCTGGAGGACCATTCCTTCCTTACCCCTCTTCTTGGTAGGATACAGTGTACCACAGGAACTCCACCCTTCTCCTTGATCCTCTCCAACATTTCCTGGTACGTGGTGAGCAACTCCTCAGTCCTGCATTTCCAAATGTCGTTGCTCCCTGCGTTGAGGAAGATGATGGGGTCCTCTCCACTCGCTTCCATGACACCATCTAGCTTTTCTGCCACCTTCTCGACTCCGGCACCAGGCAGACAGACAACTTTACCAACATGTGTGTTAGTAGCCCTACCAAGGTATTTAATCATTGAATCCCCTACAATTAAAATAGACTTAGCTGTTTTCTGTTGCCGGCCTGTAGCAGAAGTAGTAGCAGCAGAAGTAGCTGCAGATTTCCTCCCCTCTCCTCTCACTGCCCTGCTGTAAGACGGGTCATCTCCTTCCTCCCTTCCCCCTTCACTGCCATCACACTCGTCATCCAGGGCGCTATACTTGTTTTTAACAGTCACATACTGCTTCTGGAAGGTTAATTTCATTCCTCTTGAAGATGCCACCTTCCAGGAAGAGTCCGGGTTTCCTACACCAGTGGCATTTTTGTTTTCCTCAAATGCCATCTTCAATGCTAAGTTCTCGTCCTTGAGAGATTGGACCTCGAGCTCAACATTCTCCAGCCTCTCTTGCAAAGCAAGACAAAGCTGGAGAACATGGGAAGAGGTGACAATCTCATCAGCACAAGCCATCACTAGGAATGTTCACCTCACTAGGGGATAAACAGGTATGTCACGAGCGGTCACTGGGTACGTCCTCACTGGTCAAAGGTCAGGAGCCTACTTAGGTCAAAGGTCAGGAGCCTACTGGTCAAAGGTCAGGAGCCTACTGATATATGTTCTGGGTGTGGTGTGTGTGTCCCGAGTTCGAATCCCGGGAGGACCTTATGCTTTCATTAGTTTATTCAAGTGCATTGGGGTTTGTAGTTGATGATTAATGTTAAGAACGGGGTGTTATTTAATAATACAAATATAAGATCGTCATTTATACTCTATGTGTTATTAGGCCAACCATCTTGACCACTAACTTCCATAACTAATGAATGACGAGAGCACTGGTAGGCTAATCGGGATAGTACCCCAAGTAGTTACTTCTGTTGGACCGTTAGTCGATGAAAATGGAGAATACACCAAAGACGAAGTACAAATGAGTAATGCCCTCAATACCTTCTTTGCATCAGTTTTTACAACGGAAGACCTCAGTGATATCCCTACACCGTCGCCGATTCAGATGGATAATTCAGATGTTCTAAGCAATATCACCGTTACAGAGAGAGAAGTATTGAATTGTTTAGATGAACTCAGATAAATAAAACGCCTGGACCTGATACAATCTCACCTAGAGTCCTAAAGGAAGCAAAGGATGAGCTCTCTAAACCACTGACATTGCTTTTCAATAAATCCTTGCAGTCTGGAACTATGCCTGATCAGTGGAAGCTAGCCAACGTAACACCGATATTAAAAAAAGACAGCAAATCCCTACCCAGTAACTATCGTCCAATTAGCTTAACCTCAGTTGTATGTAAAATGCTCGAAACACTCATAAGAGACAGACTCGTAAATCACTTAGAGGAAAATAACATACTTAAAGATACTCAACACGGCTTTCGTAAAAAACGTTCCTGTTTAACAAACCTCTTACACTTCTTCCACGATATCCTCAACCTCTACGATGAGAGTAAAGCTGTAGATATTATATACCTTGATTTTCAAAAGGCCTTTGACAAAGTTCCCCACAAACGTTTACTACTAAAACTAAAAGCGCATGGAATACAAGACGGTGTGTTGAAATGGATAGAAAATTGGCTCCGACAGAAAGCAAAGAGTAGTCATAAACGGTAAGGCATCTAAATGGACCAATGTAAGTAGCAGGGTACCCCAGGGATCGGTACTAGGACCAATTATCTTTCTAATTTACATCAACGACATAGATGAGGGTCTCACCTGTACAATCTCAAAATTTGCTGACAATAATAATAATAATAATAATAATAATAATAATAATAATATTTATTCAGTTAGCAATTTACAGAGTTGGTACCACATAGTATGTTACAAAAATGACATGTACCAGCCTTGCATAATTCCAACTAAGGATAGCCCAATAAGGCCGTTAGGTGTATTTCCATTGGGGTCCTTGTGGGATTAGGTTAGCTGGGGAAATGGGGAGGATAAAGAAATAGATACTTTAGAGAAAGTATTTCTAGGGGGTTATTTTAAGATACCGTACATCCTATAGTAAATATCAGTAATCCGTAATCAGTAATCATTTCAGTTTGGTTTGTCTATCTATTATGTCGTATTTAGTAGTAGACATAAGCTTGGTGCTCCCTTCTCGCAGCTGTCCGGTTCAGGTGTTCCTTCAGGCTACGTCTGAAGGAATACAGTGTTCTCTTTTCATGGACTGACTGGGGTAGGTCGTTCCAGTCTTTGATGGCAGTGAAGAAGAATGTTTGCTTACCCTGTCCTTGGATTCTCGGGACCTTAAAATTAAACATCCTGTTTCTTGTATTATGTCCACTCCTCTCATTTGCTTTAACAAAATCATTCTTTAGATACTCTGGAGCTCTGTCATAGAACATTTTGAAGGCATTAGTGAGCCTGATTTGTTTGGCCCTGTCAGAGACATTGAGCATACCTAGTGACTGAAGTTGTTCCTGGCCAACATGTGATCTGGGTCCTAGGTTCAGCATGAACCTAACCATTTTATTTTGAGTGACCTGAAGTTTGTGCTGTGCTGATTTAGATGATGCAGAGTACCAGGATGACACAGAATAGTCAAAATGACATTGACGATACAAAAATTGCAAATAGCGTACCGGTACTCTCAAAAGAACAAGTTGAAGATATGCAACACAATCTAGATAAGTTGTCATGTTGGGCCCAAATTTGGCAAATGAGTTTCAATGCGGATAAATGTAAAGTACTACATATCGGATACCAAAATGAGAAAGCAAACTATTTGATGAATGGCACTCAGCTTAAGAATGTAAACAGAGAAACCGATCTGGGAGTAACAATATCGAGTAACCTAAAACCGAGTCAACAATGTTCAGAAGTTGTTAAGAAGGCAAACAAAATAATTGGCTTTATAGGCAGGTCATTTGAGCATAAATCCAGAGACGTTATCCTAACCCTTTACAATTCCTTAGTCCGCCCTCTTCTGGAATACTGCGTTCAATCCTGGTGCCCTTATTACCAAAAAGATATAGACAAACTAGAACGAGTTCAACGTAGAGTTACCAAAATGATACCTAGCCTAAAGAACAAACCATACGAGGAGGAGCGTCTTAGAAAATTAAATCTATTTCCTTTAACCCAGCGCAGATTAAGAGGCGACTTAATTCAAGTGTTCAAAATCATCAAAGGCATCGACAATATGAACTGTAGTAAGTACTTCACTATCGACAAATCTAATTACGCGGGGAAACGGGTGCAAAATTATTGGTAAATCTTTTAACTCCCACGAAGCTAAACATTTCTTCTTCAATCGAGTTGTCAACTTATGGAATGGGCTTCCCCGAGATGTTATAGACTGCAGCACCGTTGATTCATTTAAACTTCGCCTAGACAAATATCTCGCATCAAACCCGCGACTGACTGCGTTTGTAAATGAATAACTTTATTTTATCCTCCCCTCAGTTACTAACCCATCTGTCCCCTACTAACTTCCCAATCCTGCCACGGACATTAGTTCCAGGGCAGTAGTTCCCTTTCCAATGTTCCCTTACCCACTTACCCACTCTAAACCACTGTTTAGACCCTTGATCCTCAGTGTTTTGGAGGACAAGCAGCCTAGAAGGGTCACTAAACTGTTGTTGCTTGATTTACTTTGTACTCCTTTGTATTGCTACCATTTGGGAAGAGTCCTCCAGGGAATAATTGTGCAGATTTTATAGCCCATTTGCTGTACCCCTGTTTAAGTTACAGAGGATAGAGGTCAACATGTCTGGCCTAATGCTAATGAATAGTCTGAGCATGGTCAAATGCTAGCTAAAACTACCGCAGGTGACCTTGGGAGTACGGCATATACATACAGTATGTATATATTTCGTTTTAGCCTATCCATTACCTACAAAACACAAGTTAGGATAAGCCCATATAGGCCTATCTGAAATCTAGATAAAACAAATAACCGTAGACATCAATAGTTTTATTAATTGATGTCTCTGAACTGACATTAAGTCATAAGTGGACGTTTTATATACCGGTACAATGAAACTATATATATATTGTAATTTAGTGTACCGGTATATAATTAAGCGAAATTACTAGTCTTAGAGAGAGAGAGAGAGAGAGTCCGATCAAATGTTATTTTTCTGGGAACAGCGAAGTTGGAGGTGACTCAGACCCTTTGATAATTCGTGAAGTTGTATATTAATTGTAAGAATGGTTAACCTCTATTATTGTATGTGAACTCTTTGAACTCCTTGGGCACCATGACGTAATATTAATCATATTCCGGTTACCATTAAACGATTTCCTTTAGCTTATAATAATCTGCCTTCTGGACTCAAAGGAGTAAATACTATGTCAACACACTCTCTGAATAATATAGTCCTTCGTAAACTGCATACAATTGTCTAACAAGGTACAAATGTGTTACAAACTCGGACACAAACGCAGTCAGTTGGTGGTTCATGGCAAGATATTTATCAAGGCGATATTTAAATGTCTGGACTTGATGCCACTCTACAACATTTCTAGTGTGTGTGTGTGTGTGTGAGAGAGAGAGAGAGACTGTGTGTGTGTGTGTGAGATAGAGAGAGAGAGAGATATCATATTTTTAATGGAACTGCGAAATTGGTAGCTGAATCAGATGCCTTTGATCATATTCGAGAGGTGGTATTTTAATTGTCTGCACGATTAAGGGGAGATATTCACTGAATTTGTTTGTTTATATGAACCCCTTTCCCCTTATGTTTAGCACCATTAGTTTTGAAATATTAAGACGTTCGCCCCTGCAGTTTGCCGATTATGCTATGGCCTGAAACTCGCAAGTGGTCAATTGGCTGCACTCTATAGATCAATGGTATAAAAGGGCTATGAAAAAGGTATATATTATCCATGGGTATATTGACGGTGATTTACCCTATCTACCCATGTGTTAACCCCTTGAGGATTATGACGCTTTAGAACAGTTTATTCTAGATATTATTAGACGATTTTGTGTAGATTAGGAAGGATCTGTGGCCATATACCTTTCTTAATCTGAATAATGAGAGAGTGTGTGTGTGTGTGTGTGAGAGAGAGAGAGAAAGAGAGAGTGTGTGTGTGAGAGAAAGTATGTATGTGTGTGTGTATGTGCGTGTGTGTGAGTGAGAGAAAGAAAGAGAGAGTGTGTGTGTGAGAAAGAGTACATTTTTAAAGGGAAAAGTATGAACGTCGAAGTATCGTCATTTATTCACAAAAGTTATTATGGGGGTCCCTTGTCCCCTTCCTTCCTCCCCTCCCCCCTTTCCCCTCTCCTTCTTCCTCCCTCTCCCCCTTTCCCCTCCCTTTGTCCCTCCCCTCCCCTCAGCTATAACCCTTCATTCCCCTACCCCCTCCCTAGGCTCCCTTTGCCTTCCCGTCCCCTCATCTAATCTATTAACCTTCCTTCTCCCCTTCCTCCTCCCCTTCCCCCTCCCCTTCCCCTTTCTTCCCATGCTTCCCTCCCCCCTCCTCCCACCTTTTAGCCCTGCCTTCTCTTGCACCTCTCCCTTCCCTCCTCATTTCCCCCTCCTTCCCTTATCCTCCGTCTACACCCTCTTCTCCCCCTTTTCTCTCCCACTCTCCATTTACCCTCATCTTCCCTTTTTGTTTCTCTCTCTCTCTCTCTCTCTCTCTCTCTCTCTCTCTCTCTCTCTCTCTCTCTCTCTCTCTCTCTCTCTCTCTCTCTCTCTCTCCTCTCTCTCTCTCTCTCTCTCTCTCTCTCTCTCTCTCTCTCTCTCCCCTTCTTCCCCCCACCTTTCATCATTCTCCTTTCACGTGACTGTGCGCTTTTTTTGTCTGTGTGTGTGTTTGTGTGTGTGTGTCTGTCTGTCTGTCTGTCTGTCTGTCTGTGTGTGTGTGTATTCATTCCTCGTTATGAATTATGCACATGCACTTAATGTACCAGTATGGTTTTATTCATGTGAAGGCTAATAATGATACCGTAATGTATAGGGTATAACCATCATATACCAAGTTGTTTTTCTCACGATATATTCAACTGTGTGTTTGTATATAAATATAAATATATATATATATATATATATATATGTATATATATATATATATATAAATATATATATAAATATATATATATACCCGGTTATCTATATAATTATATATATATATATATATATATATATATATATATATATATATATATATAATGATAAAGAGAGAGAGAGAGAGAGATTCCGTACCGCCGTAAACAA
Source organism: Paralithodes platypus (assembly GCA_032716605.1). Lineage (NCBI taxonomy): Eukaryota > Metazoa > Arthropoda > Malacostraca > Decapoda > Lithodidae > Paralithodes > Paralithodes platypus. The sequence goes on from CM064505.1 coordinate 44,397,864, forward strand.
TCTATATATATAACTAGCAGGGGTACCCGGCGTTGCCCGGGTAATCACCATAATCACCATCACTACTACCACCACTACTACTACTATAATCACCATCATCAATCACTACTACCACAATCATCACAATACTACTACTACCATAATCACCGGCCTCGACCTCCCTGTGCCTCATTAAACGGCGACCTCCGATTTTGGATCTGACCTCATTCGTACCCCCATTTTGGGGGGCTGCGAACAACTTTCGTTCCATACACCTTTTCGATCGGAGGCCTCCTGCCCCAAACGGCCCTTTTTTTAAACCAAAGGCGATTTTTCCGATTTCGCGCCCATTATCTCCGTCCCTTTCACCCTGGGAAATTTGTTCACTAAAACCTGCCTAGGGACCCCCTTACTATGCATACCAAGTATGAACGCTCTAGCTTAAAAAATGTGGCCATGCATAAAGAACACACACACACACACACACACACACACACACACAGACAATCGCAAATATTATATAGATTTATGGTATCCCCTGGACCCCATCATGCACTTTGCTCTGTGTCAGCTGTTACCTCAATTATTGCCATGGGCCTCGTGATGTATTAATACTGGTGAGTGTGTTTATTATAATGTAATGGTTGTCAGTATGGAGGGATAGAGTTGTTTGTTGGGTAGATGCGGGTTATGATACTGGTACTGTGTTGGTGGTGTAATGGTTTAGATGCTTATGTTCTGGTTGTGGTGTCCCGAGTTCGAATCCCGAGAGGACCATATGCTTTCATTAGTTTATTTAAGTGCATTGGAGTTTGTAATTGATGATCCATGTTAAGAACGAGGTGTTACCGGTACTTAATATGTAGGCTACACAGTATTTAGGCTATGTGTTTATGTTACTATCCACACTAAAGAAACTAGCACCACACACACACACACACACACACACACACACACACACACACACACACACACACACATCATAACTGTAATGTATAAATAATGGTGAACGTTTGTTGTACGGTAATGGCTATGAATATGGATGGAGGGCGAGAGTAATGGTTGATATAGAGTGAAAAGGATACAGGTTATATATGTGCAGTCATTATTTATATAGGCTACTGGTATTATTTTTGTTGCTAGCCACACACAAATAGTTATACACACAGGCAGATAGACACACACACAAACACGCATAGACATTCATACACAAACAAAAACACATACATACACACATCTCATTTGGCTGCCATCCAATTAATATTATCTATCGTTTATTTCACACATAAATACACATAGACCTACACACACATAAAATACATATTTAGTAATGGAGAGTATATACATTATATGCATTTTTACTCGTTTAGTATATTGCTTAAATACACATATGAGAGAGAGAGAGAGAGAATGTTAATACTATTACTACTGAGAGAGCGTAGTG
>CM064505.1:44399386-44480461 GCA_032716605.1 Paralithodes platypus
ACTATAGTGTTAAGACTCTTTTGAACTAACTTTCACCCATGTTTTTTTGTGGTATTTGGAAATTGCCTGATGGGATTTATAGTTAGAAATAGTTAGAAATGGAAAGGAAATATAATGCAAACCTTCACCTTTAACCTTTAAATATATACTGTATACACACACATTTTGTCCTAGCTCTCTTTAACAGGAGCAGTATTCATTCTGCCAGATCGCTCTATCATTAGTTATTACCTACTCCATCCCAAACTATCTGGTACGAGTCTAGCCTTCTTCTTTTTTAAGACCGTCTTGGTGGTGTAATGGTTAAGGTGTCTAAAAATCTGTGTGTGATAACCCAGGTTCGAATCCTGGTGGCTCACATATAATATTATGCTTTCATTAATTTCATTGGAGGTGTTTGGTGTTGTGGTGAAATTAATAAAAAATAGATTGAGAGAATAGAAAAACAAATCTATTTTAAGAAAGAGTATGAAGATGTATGAGAGGAAGTGGGAATCGGAAATACGGGAAACGGAGCGAAAAAGAAATGGAGGAGATAGTTACACAGAGGTACACAGATACTGGGACCACACAGACCTTGCAGTCCGTACTAGGTGGTCCAGCCTTAATACTGCTAATGATAGAGACAGCTTAGAGTAGAAGAATAGAAGAGAAAAACTGTACCAGAAAATAGGAGGAAGTGTAATCTTATCGGTCAGGAAATGCCCACAAGGAAAGTTTCTTTTGTAGGATGGAAATAAATTAGTCTGAAAGTAAATTTACACTTACATACCTACTGATTCATTCATACTAATCCAATCTTCATCAGATGATCGTCCAATCTCTTCTTAAATGTATAAATTGAATTACTATCGACCACCTCCCTTGGTAAACTATTCCACTCTTTGACAGCGCTGTATGTGTGACATCTAGGCATGCTTTCTTTATATTTAATTTAATTCCATTACCTCGCATTGCAGCATTGTTATTAATCATGAACAATGCACTGATATCTACTCTGTCAAATCCTATAAGTATCTTAAAACACTCGATAAATTGACCTCGTGACCTTCTTTTGTTCAGCGAGATTTTGTTTTGTTTTTGTAATCTTTTATAATATGGCTTGTTTCTCAGAGAGGGGATTATCTTAGTTGCTCTACGCTGCACGGATTCGAGTTTTGCCATGTCTTTTTTGAGATAAGGGGACCAGAACTGAACGCCATATTCAAGATGGGTTATAACAATAATTTTGAATATCGGCAAAATAATGTTCTCGTTCTTAAAGGTATAATTTATATTTGAGAGAGAAAGAGTGAGAGTAAGTGAGTGAGTGTGTATGTGTGTGTGTGAGTGTGAGTGTGTGTGTGTGTGTGTGAGAGAGTGAGTGTTTGTGTGTGTGTGTGTGAGTGAGTGTGTGCGTGTGTGTGTGTGTGTGTGTGTGTGTGTGTGTGTGTGTGTGTGTGTGTGTGTGTGTGTGTGTGTGTGTGTGTGTGTGTGTGTGTGTGAGTGTCTGTGTCTGTCTGTGTGTGTGTGTACCCCGCGAGGTATATAAGGGGAATCGAGTGAAGTGGGAGAGTGAGGGTGAGAATTGAAAGAGGGATTGAAGGAGGGATTTGGTGAGACTTGGGAAGGAAGGAGGAGGGAAGGATGGAGGGAAGAATAAGACGAAGAGGTAGAAGGGAGACACACAAGAAGGTAAAGGAGGGAAATGAGAAGGACGAGTAAAGAAATGAATAAGAAGACAGAGAGGTAGAAGAGAGACAGACAAGAAGGATAAAGAAGGAGGGAAATGAGACGGGTGAGTAAAGGGAAGAATAAGACAAAGAGGTAGAAGAGAGACAGAAGAGAGGGTAAAGAAAGAGGGAAATGAGACGGGTGAGTAAAGGGAAGAATAAGACAAAGAGGTAGAAGAGAGGGTAAAGAAAGAGGGAAATGAGACGGGTGAGTAAAGGGAAGAATAAGACAAAGAGGTAGAAGAGAGAGTAAAGAAAGAGGGAAATGAGACGGGTGAGTAAAGGGAAGAATAAGACAAAGAGGTAGAAGAGAGGGTAAAGAAGGAGGGAAATGAGACGGGTGAGTAAAGGGAAGAATAAGACAAAGAGGTAGAAGAGAGACAGAAAAGAAGGATAAAGAATGAGGGAAATGAGACGGGTGATACATTGAATTAATAAGAAGACAGAGAGTTTAAAGTGAATTAACATAAAATTAAGTGGGATGGAAGCGGCGAACTTGAAAGAAGAGTGTGTGTGTGTGAGAGAGAGAGAGAGAGCGCCTGGAGGGTAGAAGGAGAAAGAACAGTTGTAATGAGTCAAGGGTACAGAAGAGAGTGTGTGTGTGTTTAAAAGAAAGCAATGATGTGTATGTGAGAGAGAAAGAGTGTGTGTGTGTGAGAGAGAGAGTGTGTGTGTGTGTTTGAGAGAGAGAGAGAGAGAGAGAAAGTAGCGACTCAATGAAGTAGTCCAAATTTAATGCGATTGGACGATAAGTTAAGTCTCGATCTACTACATAATACATTAGAGAAGTGAAGTATGTTAGTGTGTTCAAAATTAGAGAGAGAGAGAAACAAAGTGAGTGTATATGTTCGTGAGTGATTTCGTGCGTGTGTATTTTTTTGTTTTCACACACACACACACACACACACACGATCTGAGAAAAACAAGTGAGAGTGAAACTAATGAAACTTAATGGGGACGTAACAGCAGCGATTAACACCTGGAAGGGAAGTACAGGAGTAGAGGAGGAGCCTCAGGGTACCTCCAGGAGCAAGCAGAAAGCGTGGGATACCATCTCGGCGAAGAAAACTCAAGAAAATCTCCTAACCAATGCAGACCAGGTTGCAAAAGCACGCCTCCAGGCAGCCGCCCGTTCGGAGAGTGGCTTGTGGTTACACGCCATCCCCATCCCACCTCTTGGAACTCACTTGGATGCTGAAGCGCTCCGGGTCGCCATCGCGCTCAGAGTGGGTGCGGCAGTTTGTCACCCACACACTTGCAAGTGTGATGGGAGGATGGATGCTCAAGGTCACCATGCCGTGTCATGTAATTACAACGCAGGCCGCCTGCCAAGACACTCTGCACTAAATAATGTCATAAAACGGGCCCTGCAGAGTGCTAACTGTGCATCAATCCTCGAACCACATGGACTTCACAGAGAAGACGGCAAACGGCCAGATGGGATGACCACTTTCCCTTACAAGAATGGCCGGTGCCTCGTGTGGGATGCCACATGTGTTGACACTTTCCCCACAACCAACCCCGCCAGAAACGCCGACGAAGCAGGTGAAGCCGCCCGGATAGCAGAAAATAAAAAGCGAGAAAAATAGCAAGCCATCGCCAGAATTCATCAGTTCGAGCCCCTGGCATTCGAAACTTCAGGAGTCTTCGGCCCACCACCCTTAAGATGGTGAATGAAATAGGCCGTAAAATCAGAGAAGTTTCAGGAGAACCCCGGGAAACCCTCTGGCTCAAGCAAAGACTAGGGATGGCTATCCTCCGGGGCAATGGCACCAGTGTCATGAGCACAGATCGACAGGACTGAGTCATGCCACTGCGTGAGTGCCCCGGCAGGAGTGGTGTATCCGTAGTCTTTCCACAGTAGAGTAAAACAAAACATAAACCTTATTTGTATGTAACATGTGTGATGCACATTAATAAAAGGGGATGTGTCGGATGGTTGAAAGCCACAGTTGCTCGCGCGTTTGGGTCTAGCAACACGTATTATGAAAAACATGCATCCTCCTTCATTCACTGTCTCCCCCCCTTCACTCACTCAACCCCACAATTTGCCGGAGGATAACAGGTTTTTCACAATACGTAGACGGAGGTCTTTTTAAAAAAAAAAAAAAATGAATCGAGCCATAATGACTTGTTTTGGTCTTAGTCAGAGGGAGCTTTGTTTTATTTCTTTACCACTCTCTCTCTCTCTCTCTCTCTCTTAATATGTGTGTATTTTGGTCGGAGGGAGAGGGATCTCTGATGTGTTTCATTCACCTGTGTGTGTGTGTGTGTGTGTGTGTGTGTGTGTGTGTGTGTGTGTGTGTGTGTGTCATAAGTGTGTATGATAAAAATATACGAAAACATAGATGACAGAATGAATATAAACGTTATAAAGTGCTCCTCCTCATATGGTGTTTATACTCCTAAGGGTTTATGTTCTTTGTTTTTCTGGTGTGTGGGGAGATGATATATATATATATATATATATATATATATATATATATATATATATTATATCTATAGATATATATATATATATATATATATATATATATATATATATATATATATATATATATCCCCACACACCACTAACCACTTGAAATAATTATAATGATATCGACAGCCTCCGTAGTTATATCATTAATCGTCAACTTCCTCAATTATCGGGTTTCAATCCATCAATCCTACACCGGTCAGTCCTCCTCCTCCGAGCTGGGGTTGGAATTGACAGGCCGGGTATTGGAGTCGGCTGCAAATCAAATAAGTGCCACAAGTGTATGGGTTCCCAATTTAACCCTTTCAGTTCCAGGAAGTATTCTTAATAATATTATGTTTATCATTAAGGGGGGATGGGCCGGTTTTCTGGACCACTTTCTCCCTCATGTTTAGCCCACATTAGTTTTCAGATGTTAAGATGTTTGCCCCATTAGTTAGTCGATTTTAAGACCTTTCGCCCCATTTCGTCGTCAATATTTAGACCTTTCGTGCTATTTACGTGTCGATTTCTTCCCTGGTGAACGATAGTGAGCCTGTAATTTTGGAAGAATCGGCCTTCGGTCGGGACATTTTTCAACCGAAAAATTTACAAATTAATCTAGAAGGGGGATCTAATGTATGTGATAATGTGTGTTTGTTTTTTTTAATTTGATGGGAGGTCTAGGGAGGAAACTAGAAAAATAATGAATACATGCAAAAATCGGCCAAAAAGTGAACCATCCCCCCTTAAAGGATTTGACTTGGCTTATGAAAGATATGTCAGTAAGGGAAATTAGGCTTACATTCGTTAGAGAGACGCAGAGTTAGAGGGGATATGATAGAGGTGTTCAAGTGGGTTAGTGGGATTAATAAAGGGGACATGAAAGATGTGCTAAAGCTCAGTGATAGCGAAAGAACTCGAACAAATGGTTTCAAATTAGATCAATTTCGTTTCAGAAAGGATATAGGCAAATATTGGTTTGGTAACAGAGTTGTAGATAGGTGGAATAGGCTACCAAGTGCTATAGTGGGATCAGGAACGATAGAGAGCTTTAAGAAAAAAATAGATAGGCATATGGACGAGATGGGTTGGGTGTGAGGGGGATCTGCCGGGTGTGGGCCAATCGGTGCTCTGCAGACCCCCATTGTCTGACCTCTGACCGTTTTGGTGAGATCGGTCCTCGTGGTATTGGTGAGCTTGGCCTATAATTGGGCCTTGTAATTTGGGTTGGGTGTGAGAGGGATCTGCCTTGTGTGGGCCAATCGGCTTTCTGCAGACTCCCATTTTCTTATGTTCTTATACTGTATATATGGTGTTACTTGTACTTGTAAGTCTTTTGTAGAGTTTATTAATTTTCTAGTATAGAGAAATCAAGAAATTGTCTTCACCCATGAATAAAGCCTTTATATGCAATTGTCTTCACCCATGAATAAAGCCTTTATATGCAATTGTCTTCACCCATGAATAAAGCCTTTATATGCAATGTTGTTTAATTATCAAGAAGTATTTCAAATGGTTTTAAAGAGCAAATGAGATCGAAAGCATTTGAATGTCCTTTTGGTTTTGTTCCAAAGTATGTTTAGCCTCCTATTTCTTCTGTGTACTGTACCACCCAGGCAGGCGGAAAGTGGCATTTAGCATACACAAAATAATACAATAATTAATAGATAAAGTTGACAAGGCTTTTGCGTGTGTGTGTGTGTGTGTGTAAAAAGATATATGTCCTTTTACAGCACCATTTTATAACTGTAATCCAAACCTTTCGTGACAAGCAGTGACCATTTTTATTTTTCACCGTAGTGATATATAGGTAATCGAAATCTACTTTGTCAAAAAATGCTAGGTGTAATAAAAGGCACTCGGTAGAGCGCACTACTCCGATTGGTGATGGGCTGGTCTATCAGAATGAGAGTTGAGCGTTCTCTGCCATACCCATAGCTTACTCTGACTGTTCCTTTTACTTATATATTTTCTAGATCTCAAGTGACGGCGTCGTTTCCGTGGATTGACCTCCCTACTGCCAACCCTGGCAGATTGGGAGCCAAAGCGTCACATTTTTCCTTTGCCCCTCAACTTTCCCTTTATAATTGCTGAGGGCCTTGGGTGGGGCTTTTGTTTCCCGGGCGTTTCCGCACCCTCCTCAGCTCCCCGCCTTTGAGTGGCTTCGGTCACCTGGGCATTATTAGTGGTAAGCTGGGAGGGTTCTGTGGGGGCGCTCGGTTATGGCCTTGGCCTTGCTCGGGAGCTTGGGGCTGCTCGGCCAGACAGCCTGAGGAACAGCAACAACAACAACAACTCCGCCTACATTGGCTTTGTCATGAAATAAACTTGAATGCACAACAATGACACCCCTGTGACATGTGATCTGGAGCGCCTCCTAAATATGCTGTCATTAGTTTATTCAAGTGCAGTGGGGTTTGTAATTGATGATTAATGTTAAGAACGGAGTGTTCCTTAATATTTATATGCGAATGTTGTGTCTTACAGTATGATGAAGGCGGCTGCAACGTGTACCTGGCTGGGGGACCTGGTAACAGCCCTGATGGTCACGGATATGATGCTCCAGGACAACCTATACCCCCGCTGGTTGCCCAAGTTTAGAGACCTGTATCGCCTTTCCAACGTGCCCAGGATCCTCATCTTCTGGTGCGGCTCCATCGTTGTGGCCATCATCGTCATCTTCCTCATAGTATCCGACTACATCTCCTGGGACCAGCTGAATAAGGGATTTGTGGAGACGACAGGTGGGTGATTTAAGGGGGATGAGCGGATTTATTGGCTCATTTATGCATCTATGTATTATCATTTTTAGTGTCCTCCCTAGACCTCCATCAAACTTGATTGAGAACAGAGGAAATGTCCAAGAGAAGTAAATAAAGACAGTAACATAAGGAAAAAGGGTAGCTGGAACAATGAAAGCACTGTTCAAGAGCAAAGAGAGAGAGAGAGAGAGAGAGAGAGAGGAAGCAATGAGAGTGTGATCACGTGAGAGAGAGAGGGAAGTGTGTGTGGGGGGGGGGGGGATTAAATATATAGCAGTGCAATGCATTAGATCTCCGGACAAAATTGAATGTTACAGTGGTAAGGAGAGATAGATAGATAGATCAAAGATAGGTAGGTAGGTAGGTAGATACACACACATACACACACACATGGTCATGGTGGCCGAGCGCGCTTAGTACACTGTATTGGGAGCACTAGCTTTGGTGTCGGGGGTTTGATGCCACGCGCCGGCAGGGAAAATTCTCTCAAAAACTTTCCCTGGCCGTGAAGCAAGGTCTGATGGACCGCCTCGGGAGGCCCTCAAAGTCTCCTGCCCACGTCCTACTCCCTCGGGGGTATGTAGGCGCTCTCGTTAGCAGCCAGGATCAGTTTGTTGATCCCTTAGAATACGATCTAGGTTAAGTCTGTGTATTTTCAGCCCCATTGGCTGCCGGCTTGAAATAAACCAATTATTAATTATTATTATTATTAGTATTAGTATTATTACATACATACATACACACACACACAGTTGTCACATATTTCGTTCACCACCTTTGAGGTACAGAAGGGACAATTGATACACTCTGAGACGCCACAACTCTTCACTCAACACTATATCTCAAACTTTTACCTCTTTGTTGCTTTTGGAGTTAAGGGAGAGAGAGAGAGACTTAGGGTTGGGGGAGTGTAAGTGTATTTATATATTTTGTTTTCATATAATTTTGCATTTGTTTTTCTTTTTTGTTTATATGTTGCGTGTTTATAGATTTGGTACGTTGTATATCCATTGATTATAGTGTGTGTGTGTGTGTGTGTGTGTGTGTGTGTAAGAGAGAAAGAATCGATCGGTTTTATCTTTCTCTCTCTGTTCTCTCGCCTTGTTTTACTTTTATTATTTTCCTCACATCCGAAATTCAGCAGTAACAGGTTATAAAGGCACCTCGCAAACTTTCCCTTCTTCAACACTTTTGTATTCAAGTTGGTGGTTGTTTTGGGGGGGTTTTCTTGTGGTTTTCGTTGTTGTTGTTGTTGTTCCCCAAGCTGCCTGGCCGAACAGCCCCAAGGCCCCGAGCAAGGCCAAGGCCACAACCGAGCGCCCCCACAGAACCCTCCCTGCCTACCACAATAAAGCCTGGGTGACCGAAGCCACTCCATGGCGGGGAGCGGAGGAGGGTGCGGAAACCAAAGCCCCACCCAGGGCCCTGTGCCCCTCAGCAATTATGAAGAGAAAGTTGAGGGCAAAGGAAAAATGTGACGCTTTGGCTTCCAATCTGGTAGATTGGGAGGTCAATCCACGGAAAAGATGCCGTCACTTGAGATCTAGGAAAGACATAAGTAAAAGGAACAGTCGGAGTAAGCTATGGGTATGGCAGAGATCGCTCAGTTCTCACTCTGATAGACCAGCCCATCACCATATGACTAGAACCCAATCCTCTCAGCATCAGCTAGGAAAGGCCCTAAAAAGCCGCCTTTGGCGGGGGGGGGGGGGGGGGGGAATAGCTCCCCTATTTCAACCCCTTTCGGGGTTGGGCACCCGCCCAATTGTTATTGTAGTCCATGTTTTCGTCTTTGTTTTGTTTTGTTATTTATTTATTTTTATTTTTTTGCCCTGTCACTCTTTTAACTCTGGGGGAGGCACTCGTCACAGGCAGTTTTTGCCTTTTTCTCCCTCATCCACATAGAAGGAAAAAAAATATATATATATATTTATATATATATACCGGTATATATAAATAGTACAATAATAAATCAGTACTGTTTACACCCGTTGCTTATAGTGAGAGAGAGAATCCTGTGTGTGTGTGTGTGTGAGAGAGAGAGAGGGATGGGGAGGATAAAGGGAGAGAATCCATTCTTTATTTTTCATTTACTCTTGTTTTCCTATTATTTTGGTATTTTATTCCCTCTCCCCACAGCCACAACTCCGCAGTAACAGTGTATACAAACTTCCATCTTCACCACATTCGTCTCAAACTTTGTGTTTTGTGTGTGAGAGAGAGAGAGAGAGAGAGAGAGAGAGAGAGAGAGAGAGAGAGAGAGAGAGAAAAGGATCCATTGTAATATTTTTTTATTTACTCTAGTTTTCTCAAAGTTTGAATTTTTGTGGCTTTCGCTGACTCCCAACTGTTCGTCTAGTTTAGCCTATTTCTCCTGGGTTTTTTTCTAGATTTTGTTCGTTTATTCTTCCTCTTTTTATGTGTACTGTACTATGATTGTGTGTCATTTTTACATTTACCTAAGAGAGAGTGTGTGTGTGTGTTACTCAGTTACTTGTTCGTCAAGGGGAATCCACGCAATGCGAGCTAAGCTCATTATTATCGCGCCTCCTTAACTGGGAATGTATTGCGTGAAATGCATGTTAAGTGTTTTATGTACTGTTGGAATGGCTGTGGATGTGTGTGTAGTCTGTATTTTAGCCAATTGGCGACATCGGAAACGAAGGCTTAGGGTGGATCTGTATGGTACCATTCTCACTATAGACGGTACCGTCTCGCCCAAAGGCTTAGGTAGCCATCAGCTTAGGTGAACCATATGATACCCATCTCGCCTTGTACCATTTTTGCCAACCCCAGATTGGATGTCACAACGTCGTCCACTTATTCCAGGTACCTATTTACAGCTAGGTGAACTGAGGCTAACACATGAAAGGAGACAAGCCCAATTTGTCTCCGCCCGGCCGGGGATTGAACCCCCAACCCCTCGTGTGTGAGACGAGAGCTCTACCTACTAGGCTACGGGCTGTGTGTGTGTGTGTGTGTATTTGTATGTGTATGTTAGAGCTGCTCTGGTGCAGTGGCTGGTGTCTTGGACTTCCACTTGGAGGGCCCAGGTTAGCGCTACCGCTCAAGCATTGCAGGTTTTTCACAATCACTTGAATCGTTACCGTCGCCCTTGAGCAAGGGGACGGGATGATAGCACCCAGGACCCCAACGGAAATATAGCTATCCTTAGCTAGCGAATTTAAAGAACTATTATTATTTTAGTAGTAGTAGTAGTAGTTTGTGTGTGTGTGTATCAGTTATCGATGTGCGTAATGTACTGTGTGCGGTGTGGGATACATAAGGCATGATTGATGACTACATAGCGTGCATGTGTGTGTGTGTGTATGTTTGTCTGTGTGTGTGTGGTGTGTGTATTATGTAAACCAGTATCAGTAATCGATGTGCGTAATGTAATGTGTGCGGTGTGGGGTATAGATGGATGACTATATACCATGTGTGTGTGTGTATGTGTACGGATGAACCAAAGCACTCGATAATAACCACATACAGTCATGCTTCTGTCATTCTTGATTGTCTAACTATACATACAGTAGACTAGCATGATATAATGTGTGTGTGAGAGAGAGAGAGAGATAATGTTAGATATAGAGAGTGTGTGTGTGTCAGAGATAGAGAGAGAATGTAAGATATAGAGTGTGTGTATGTGAGAGAGAGAGAGAGAGAGAGAGAGAGAGAGAGAGAGTATGATGGGAACTCTCTGATAACCACCTTCCTGTCTCTCTCTCTGTCTCTCTCTCCAGCATCTCGTCTAGGTCATGATGCTCGTTCTGTCTCTATTTTTAACACATGGGGTGATAAGGGGAGTTACAAGGAATAGTAACTTCCAGACCTTGCCGTCTATTCCAGGGAGATATTCTGGGTGGAGAGAGAGAGAGAGAGAGATTGTGAAGTCCATTACTCTCAGAACTCAGAAAAAATCTGCACGGAAACAGATGCGGAAGAAGGAGTTAAGTGATGAAAAAAGTAACTCAATAAAATAAGACTTGAAATGTATATACACTTAAATGTATATACACTTAAATGTATATACACTTAAATGTATATACACTTAAATGTATATACACTTAAATGTATATACACTTAAATGTATATACACTTAAATGTATATACACTTAAATGTATAGATAAATAACCTAATTTAAGACAATATGTGTGTGAGAGAGAGAGAGAGAGAGAGAGAGAGAGAGAGTTGGGGGGGGGGAGTAAAATATATAGTGCCTTAACTTTTATTGGGAAAAAGTTATATGGAAAAGAAACCGAATGATAAGGACACGAGTGATTGGAAACAGGAAGGAAGATGAGAGAGAGAGAGAATTTTGGCATTGGGTAAAACAGTATGTAGAAATGTAATTGATATATATTGCAATCTGTGGTATTTCTTCATTACGAAAACAAAATTATGACTTCTTTTCTTTTCTTTCAAACCTTCTACCAATGAATCCCACTAACTTATTTGCACATTTTACTGCCTCTGTACAATGTTTACTCGACTTTAGGTTGCTCGATATTATAACTCCCAGATAGTTTTCTTTATCCGCATTTGAAGGTTGATTGTAGTTCATTTTGTAGTCTTTGTGAACATTGTTACTACCGATGTACAATACTTTGCATTTTTCAATGTTGAACTTCATATGCCCAGTTAACTAAAGTGTCAAGGTCACTTTGTATAAGAGGAGGAGAAGAAAACAAGAAGAAAGAGGGGGAGGAGAAGAAGAAAAAAGAAGAGGAGGAGCAGCAGCAGAAGGAAAAGATGAAGAAAGGGGAGGAGCAGCAGGAGAGAAACAAAAAATACAGAAAGAGGAGGAGGAGGAGGAGGAGGAGGAGGAGGAGGAGGAGGATCAGGATCGCAAGGCATGTAGTAAATGAAGCAGTACATCACTATAATTATGTCTCTCGCTCTCTCTCTCTCTCTCGCTCGCTCGCTCGCTCGCTCTCTCTCTCTCTCTCTCTCTCTCTCTCTCTCTCTCTCTCTCTCTCTCTCTCTCTCTCTCTCTCAGTTTTTACACACAGTGGAGGCTGATAACAGGGAAGGACATAGAAGTAGATGAGAAAGAAGGGAAATAAGAGGAGATAGGGAGAAGGCAAAGAAGGAGGGAAGACAGAAGAAGAAACTGGGGAAGAAGGGGGGATGGGAGAGAGAAGGCAAAGAAGGAGGGAAGACAGAAGAAGAAACTGGGGAAGAAGGGGGGATGGGAGAGAGAAGGCAAAGAAGGAGGGAAGACAGGGAAGAAGAAACTGAGGAAGAAGGGTGAGGAGGGAGAGAGGAGAAGGCAAAGAAGGAGGGAAGACAGAAGAAGAAACTGGGGAAGAAGGGGTGATGGGAGAGAGGAGATGGCAAAGAAGGAGGGAAGACAGAGAAGAAGAAACGGGAAGAAGGGGTGAGGGGAGAAAAGAAGGGTTGAGAGAAGAGAAGGAAAAAAGGGAGATCTCAATCTGCCTCAGGGTTAGGACAGAGACAAGGTACAGGAGGTGAAACAGTAGATAGTAACAGTGACAGTGGTGTAATATATATATAAGAACATAAGAACATAAGAAAAAGGGAGTCTGCAAAAAGCCGATCGGCCCATACAAGGCAGATCCCTGTCACACCCAACCCCAATTACAAGGCCCAATTATAGACCCATCTCACTAATACCTTGAGTACTGACCCCACCAAAACGGTCAGAGATTAACACAAGATTACGGGGGTCTGCTGAGCGCCGATAGGCCCACACCTAGTAGATCCCCCTCACACCCAACCCACCCCGTCCATATGCCCACCCAATTTTATCCTAAAGCTCCCCACCGTTCCTGATCCCACTATACCACCTGGTAGTCTATTCCACCCATCCACAACTCTGTTACCAAACCAATATTTGCCTATATCTTTTCTGAAACGAAATTTATCTAATTTGAAACCATTTGTACGAGTTATTTCGCTATCACTGAGCTTTAGTACATTTTTCATGTCTCCTTTATTAATTCCACTAACCCACTTGAATACCTCTATCATGTCACCTCTAACTCTGCGTCTCTCTTACGAATGTAAGCCTAATTTCTTCAACCTTTCTTCATACGGAAGATTTCTAATATTATGGATCATTTTTGTCATTCTACGTTGTACTCTCTCCAATGAATCTATGTCCATTCTGTAATAAGGACACCAAAATTGAACAGCGTAATCCATATGGGGTCTCACTAATGACAAGTAAAGTTCAGCCACCAATTGTGCATTTGTCAGTATGAGATAAACCGATCCGACCGTAAAAAGTACTGAATACACTTGTGGTATGTACACTATATAGACTAAATACATTTACCCATACGATATACATAAATTAAATCATTTGTATATAATGTTTTCCTGACAAATAATGGTCATCTTATTTGCTAAGCTGTTACAAAGTTTTATATACAGTATAATATATTGCTAAAAAATAAAAAAAATAAAATAAAAAAGGGATAAGTGGGGACTTGGCCTGAGTATATATAATATAATAGAATATTGCTAAATATAAAGACTTGACAATATTATTATATAAAGAATTATCAGTGTGAATAGTTTCTATTAAATCACATGCAAATTAACCACACTTTCCGCCAGGTGATAACAAAATCGAATGTATATTTGTTATCTAAGTAGCGTGTTACTTTATAGTAGTAGTAATTCCCTGGTCTGTGTTCCTGTGAATTACCGGTCATATTGCCTACGGTTAACTTTGCCCACATTCGATTTATTTTCGCCCCGGTGTTAAAGTTAGTTAGGTTAGGATAGTGTAGGTTAGGATACGGTAACTTAGGATTCGTTCGGTTAGAGTAAGCTAAGTAATGATATGGAAGGTTAGACAAAAAGGAGGTGAGGATAGGGCAGGTTAGGATAGGGTAACTTAGGTTTCGTTCGGTTAGAGTAAGCTAAGTAACGATATGGAAGGTTAGCAAACAAAGAGATGGAGATAGAGCAGGTTAGGATAGGGTAAGTTAGGATACGTCAGGTTAGGGTAAGCTAAGTAATGATATGGAAGGTTGGAAATATAGGAGGCGAGGATAAAGCAGGTTAGGATAGAGTAGGTTAGGGTAAGGTAGGTAAAATATGGAACGTTAGAATATGATAAATTTAATTTCAGAAAAAAAAATATGTATATATATATAGGGAAACACTGGTTCGGTTGAAGATGTGTGGAACAGGGTACCCAGTGCCATAGTAGGATCAAGATCCACAGAGAGCTTCAAGATATCATCGGATAGTCAAATGGACGTGATGGGCTAGATGTAACAAGGATCCAGGTGTGAGACAATATAATATTGTAATATATAATATATAATATAATATAATATATATATATATATATATAATATTATATATATATATATATATATATATATACTGTATATATATATATATTTATTTATTTATTTATTTATTTTTATTTTCTACAAACTTGATTGGCTCCAGGGTACATTCGAACCCCCGCCAGACTAAAGGCACCAGAGAGAGAGAGAGAGAGAGGTCAAAGTTCATGTGAAGTGACACTAGGAATGCTGATGACTCACCCCTCCACCCCCCACTTTCTCCCTATTTTTTTTTTTTTTTTTTTTTTTTTATTCTCTTCATTTGTTTCCCTTCTTTACTTGTCCGTCTTCGTCATATTTTACTCCATATTTTCTTTCGGTTTTACAGCGTTCATTGTTCATTATATTCGGGTTATCATTATTCGATTTTACTCAGCTTTGGAAGGCCCTCTTGAGTCTGAAATCAAAGAGTACGGTGGCGCTAATAAGTCATGTCTCGGCTGTCATTACGTTTGGCTCGCTCTGTGCTGTATTAATGTCTGTCAGATGTTGAATAGGGTGGGTAAGTGTAGGAACGTGTTGGTATATATCACTCAAAAAGAAAAAATCGTGTGTCAATATTGCTGATACCAATTATTGATGAAAACTTACTTGGTGCCGAGACATCACTTATTAGGCCGACTGTACATTGTAAAAAAATAAAGTTTAATGGGGGATGGGTGTTTTTCTCTGGCCCCCCTTCTCCCTCATGTTTAGCCCCATTTAGTGTTCAGATTTTAAAACGTTCGGCCCATTAGTTTGTCGATTTTAAGACTTTTCATCCCATTATTTTGTCTATATTAAGATCTTTCGTGCCATTTAGGTCTCGATACAGTATAATATATATACTGTATATATATATATATATATATATATATATATATATATATACCGGTATATATATACATATATATATATATAGATATATAGATATATATATAGATATATATATATATATATATATATATATATATATATATATATATACTGAATGTTTCCTCTTCTTCTTGCCCCACATTCCTTCCCATATGCTTTATTATTATTATTAGTAGTAGTAGTAGTTGTAGTATATTATCATTTTCATTATCATAATTTTCGCTATATCTCCTCTTTTATCCATGTTCCCACTTCCCTCTCCTCGTACCCTTCATTTCTTGCTTCACATCACACATTCCTGCCCATTTTTCTCTTCTGGACTTTTTGGGGTTGGTGGAAGAATTTTGATCACGACCTCCTTCCTTCTCTCCTTCCTATTACTTGTTCCCACCTCTCTCTCTCTCCCCCCCCCCCCTCTCTCTCTCTCTCTCTCTCTCTCTCTCTCTCTCTCTCTCTCTCTCTCTCTCTCTCCACTAGTTAGATATCGGTAATTAATAGTTGTCTAATAAGGTATTCAGCAAGCAACTGTTGTTATCAAAGATGTCTCTTTTGAATGGACTCCTATCACTTCTGGTGTTCCACAGAAGTTTGTGCTTGCTTTACTCCTATTTATCATTGAAGTGTCAATATCCTCATTTATCTACCTAGTCACGATCTTCCACACAACTATCCCTTATTTGGTGATGGGCTGGTCTATCAGAGTGAGAGCTGAGCAATCTCTGCCATACCCATAGCTTACTCTGACTGTTCCTTTAACTTATATATTTTCTAGATCTCAAGTGACGGCGTCTCTTCCGTGAATTGACCTCCCAATCTACCAAGATTGGAAGCCAAAGCGTCACATTTTTCTCTTGCCCCTCAACTTTCTCTTCATAATTGCTGAGGGGCACAGAGCCCTGGGTGAGGCTTTGGTTTCCCGGGCGTTTCCGAACCCTCCTCAGCTCCCCGCCATGGAGTGGCTTTGGTCAACCAGGCTTTATTGTGGTCGGTAGGGAGGGTTCTGTGGGGGCGCTCGGTTATGGCCTTGGAATTGCTCGGGGCCTTGGGGCTGTTCGGCCAGGCAGCTTGGGGAACAACAACAACAACAACAACAACTATCCCTTATACTTATACAATACATAAATCAACCTTTCATCATCTCTCAGTATTCTTGGTGTTTCTTCTCCCCCTATCCTTTAATGGAAAGATCATATTACCACCCTTGCTATGAGGACCGGTTGAGAGTGCTTCATCTCTGTCAAGCAGATAACGAAGTCAATTCATTGATTTTTTTTTAAATACTGAATAAGTTTGACAGTGTAGAGTTTAGCTAAATGTTTCGCCTCGATATGAATACAACACGCAGCCATAGCTGGAAGTTAGAATTGAAAAGGTTCAATAAACTTTCCTCAGATATTGTAAATAGTTCTTCAGTAGAGCAGTTCAAAAAGAGAGTAGACAGCTATTGTGCACACTGCACTAAGTGTAATGCACTACACAATCTCTCTTCCCACCTCGAGTATCACCCCGGAATGGCCCGCAAGGTTATTGAGATACTACTTATTCCTTGTAACTCCTTGTAGCTATGAGTCATTACTTAACATCATCTCTCTCTCCCCCCCCCTCCCCCAGTCTGTCATAGGTGTCGCCAGCTCTGCTCGGCTCTATTATTATCACGTTCCAGGTCCAGACACACAAAACTTGGGGGGATGGGCTCATTTATTTGCTTGTATATTTATCTTTCTATATATTTTTAAAGTTCTTCCCTAGACCTCCATCAAGCTCCATCAAAACATCCCTAGACCCCCTTCAAGATAAATTTGTACATTTTTCGATAGAAAAAGATTCCGGCCAAAGGCCGGTTCCTCTTATAATTAAAGGCTCGCTATTGCTCGCCAGGAAAAATTGACACCTAAATGGTACGATAGGTCTTGATATCGATAAACAAATAGGACGAAAGGTCTTAAAATCGACAAACTAATGGGGAGAACGTCTTAAAAGCTCAAAACTAATGGGGTTAAATTGAGTTTGAAGGGGGACCATAAAAACTACTTTACCCCATTAATCTCCTCCATCATTGCTTATCTCTACCAACTGTTGACTTTTTTTGGTGGGGCCATGGGTAAAAAAGGGTGACTGGACGACTCGGCCCATGGGACAACTCGGCTCGGACAGCTCGGCCCACTTTTGGACAACTCGGCCACGACGGCGAGACAACTCGGCCCATTATTTGAGACAGCTCGGCCCCATGTTTTGCTATGGGGCAATTTGACGAGACCAGTCAGGATTAGGATGGAGACTCGGGGAGAGCTAAGTGGAGGGTTTATGGGTGAGGCCATGTATGCAGCACCAAATCCTGTCCTCTGCGTATGCACGGCCTTTTCCCTAATATTTTTATTAAGTTATTTAGGCTCAACTGTTAGGTTAATTTAAGTTAGGTTAGGTTAGGTTAGGTTAGGTTAGGTTAGGTTAAGATTATATAATAGTATAAAGGAAAACAAAATCGTGCCAAGGGGCCTAAGATTCTCACGCATGCGCAGAGGACAGGATTTGCAGGATTTGGTGCTGCATACATGGCCTCCCGTTTATGGCGTGTGTGTAATGTGGGCGAAATGTTCGTTTATTGTATAATTATGTCATAGGCTAGTTCTCTCGATTCATAATGTGTAGGTTAGGTTAGGTTAATTAAGAGTTGTCTCGTAATTAACACAGGGCCGAGCTGTCTAGTTTTTACTGGGCCGAGCTGTCTCGCCGTGGGCCGAGGTGTCCTGGCCGAGCTGTCCCGTGGGCCGAGTAGTCTAGCATTCATAAAAAAGTATGTAGAAATGTAATTTATATTGCAATCTGTGGCATTTCTGCATTAAGAAAAAAGGAAAAAAATTAGGGTTAGTGGCCAGGTATTTATCTATAGACTGTTCTTGTGTGTATATGTTTTATCAATTTAATGCGTGCTTAATCATGAACTTATTGAATATATTCCAAAGTTAATCTCGAACATTCATATGGCATCTTTCATTCCCATCATCGACTTACTGATCGTGATGCAGCACTTCACGTTGAACATCACGGGTTTACTTATTCATACATGTTTATGTTGATATATTGTATGTATCTATTTACCTATTGCCAGACGCCTTGATCCACGAGGGCTGGACAACGAAATAATCTCCTCCATGCACCTCTGTTATCTGTAAGTTAATTGGTACCCGTTCTCCCACCCAACACAATTTTCACATATAAATACCTCAACATTATTTATCAATTTACTTAAATATTGCAGAGCTGTCCCGAGCATTCCTGGCGTCCTTCATCCTGGTGATGGACCTGTTGATCGTGATGCAGGATTGGGATTTTCCACACTTCACCTCCACCATCGACGTGAACCTGCCCGGCTTCTCCACCCACACCCTCCATTGGAAGTGGGCCCAACTCACCTTCAGCGGCAAGTGGTTCAACTACGGCATCATCTTCATGGTTATGATACTGGATCTTAACATGTGGAAGAACCAGATTTTCTACAGCCCCGGGCCTTATGGGCAATATATACGTAAGGTTTTTACCATTGATGTAACGATGTAGTACAAAAAGCCACTGAAACTTATTGAAGTCATCTAAAAAAAAATAGAATATATCTTACTGGATCACATACCAAACCCAGAGCCCTGTGTATAGGTGTGTGAGAACTGGTAGTATAGTATATATATTTAGCGAATTTGTCTGTCCTTTCTTTACTTCTTTGCTCTTCTCATTCACACAGTAGGCCTATGTGTTGTTATCTCCAGACATCACAAGCTGACAAATGAAGAACTTGTGGAAATATCTATAAATGCTAGGCTATGGGGTATGTCACCGTATGTGCCTGAGTATATACATACTGTACATACATAACGCACAAAATCATTCAAAATAATAACATGATCATCAGGTGGAAGACAGCAATCCTGGGCACTGACAATTCTTTCTACAGTACTAGAAATGCGATGATATGGACCGATCAGTCTCAACTGTATGTCTTTTCTGAAAATTGGAATATGGAGTCTGTTCCAGATGTACTGTATATGCTGGAAACACTGGAATTCTGATTAAAATATGCTGGGACATATTGTAACTTGTGTCGTTGTAAGACTATATAGAATGTATTATGATTATATATTTCAGTATTTGAGATAGAATTTATATTTTAATCCTTGTTCCCAGACCCAATGACAAGAAAGGTGTTTTCTGTGGAGGACCCAGACTTTGTGAACCATAATAACGAAACAGCTTGGACCTTTGAGGAACGCTCCAAGGTCAACAATTTAACGGGCATTCCTTTTATTGAAGGTAAGTATAGGTGGTTGTGTGTGTGTGAAAGAGAGTGAGTATATATTAAAGTTATTTAATATATTTGTGTGTGTGATCTTAAGAGAAACTGACTAGGTGTAAAATTCAGTGTGTGTGATCTAAAAGAGTGATCTATTTTGTCGATCCATCGTTTGTTCCATTAGTTTGGCGATTCTGAGACCTTTCACCCCATTTCTTTGTCAATATTAAGACCTTTCCACACCAAAATCTACCGATGACTCCCTCAAGAGACTCATTTCCTACCTAGATGTGTGTGAATTTGTATTTTGTTTTGTTTGTGTTGTGTTGTCCATGTTCGGGCTATGTCTCCAGTCGGCCACCCCCAGCTGTGAGGTATGTGCCTTCATGAGTATATACATACATACATAGGCTACAATGTGTGTTGAAACCGAAACTAGAGCATCCAATGTGTGTATGTGCTGGAACTCAAACTAAATCAGTAAATTAAATGTGTGAGGTTGTATGTGTGAGAGAGAGAGGTTATGTGTGTTGAAACCCAAATTAGAGCAGTAGTTATTAGATAAAGTTTATGTGTGTGTGTGTGTGTGTGAGAGAGAGAGAGAGAGAGAGAGAGAGAGGTTGTGTATGTTGAAGCTCAAAATATAGCATGATAGAAATTAAATGAGAGCCTTTGAATTCCATATCATTCTTGTAAACCTTCTTATACTTTTTCATCAAGCAAATATTATATCTATTATGGAATATTGATAGTGGTTCTGTTGTGTTGTTTTATTACTAATGCTCATCTTATATTTCAGAGGACATGTTTATGTATTCCCGCTACATGGGTTACAGCATTGGAGTCAAATGTACTGCCTTCATTCCTAACATACTTGGCTTCATCATGCTATTCACTCTCGTCTCACTCTACGGACGTTTCCCACCAAATCAGGTTGGAATTTATATTTGTTTACCTCTGAGGTTAGGCTGATTTTAATCTGTATTGTAGTTTAATGTCAATAATGCTGGAGTCGCCAATGCTTTAAAGTCATATCCTGTCCTTGAAATACCTACAAAGAACACAACAATTATTCAGTATAAGAGACAGAAAGAAACGGCTAAGGTTAGGTAGAGGATGCCAAACCTCACTCTGGATAGGGTTTCCTTTACTTTCCATCCCCAATTCATGTAATTGGGACTACCTCACATACATGGGAATCTGTCAGGTACTGGACTACCCCCTCTTGTACTTGGAGGATCGCTTAAATGGATCATGCGTAAACGAAGCATTGACAATACTTTGCCATTTATAAATCAGGAGTCGACTTTAATGCACCTGCGACTTTAGTGTGATGACGTTAGATTCATTATACAGTTATACAAATAGTATATATTATATATATATATATATATATATATATATATATATACCCGGTATATACACACAGTATATATATATATATATATATATATATACTGTATATACTATTCATTGTTCAGTATTATACAAATTTTCAGCTGAGTGTGGTTGGAATGACTTATGTATGGAGTTTGATTTGGTATGACAGCTTTTGCTTGTTTTCATGTGGTAGATATGGCGTACTGTTGCCATGGTTTGGCTCTGCATTTAATTGTTGAGTTGATGACACATTTTTGCATTCTATTTTGACTTACATTGATCATTATATACAGATTAAGAAGGATCCATGGGAATATATGAGGTTAATACTATTTAAAGTAAATCTTTGGCTCCCTCAAGTCCTTTCTAAACTAAATCTAATTGTCTATCAATAACCAGAATAGAAAAAGAAAAGAGTCATCTTATATTTAAGCATATTTACTTTTAAGTATCAGTCCCTAAGTATCGGTCACTATAAGTATTCAGAGGGTAATAAGACCGTACCAAGGTGTTGAAGTTGGCTCATAGTACTTTGTGGAAACGGTAAGTTATAACATTAATGTAACTAAACTAATTCAGTGGAATTAATAAAACTGATGTTAATATGATTTAAAAGGTAAACGGTTGATGCATGTATAACTGTATTTCTCAAATCACACTGAGCACTGAGAAATTATGAGTAGCCTAATATTAATAATAATAAACTGTTATTTTCATTAAACTAGTATATGGTACAGCAGTCAACAGTGGCCCTCTTTTGAGGCCTCTTTTAGGTATTATGCCTTTGCACCTACAATATTTGATTACCATTTAGCATGGGTGAGGGCTGGTCCTATCCAGAGTGAGGTTTGGTATCCTCTACCCAACCTTAGCCGTTTCTGTCTGTCTCTTTTCCTGTACTACTTTTCCTTATAGGTGCTGGCGTGATCGCCCGATTGGGTGGCACTGCAAGGTGGGCTGCAGACGGTGGAGGCATTGGCCCGGGGGTGCAAGCCCATTGGCTGATGATCCCCTCCCCCCGCTGCCCTCTCAGAGACAGATCTCCTCTCACCCTGGCCCCTTCGGGGGCCCGAGCATCTGGCGCGGCTTCGGTCAACCATGCTCAACCATACATTAGGACAAGAGACTGAAACTGCACGTATGTGTGGAGCACTCAGTCTTATAATGTTATGTATGTGTGTGTGTGTGTGTGTGTGTGTGTGTGTGTGTGTGTGTGTGTGTGTGTGTGTGTGTGTACTCGTGACTGTTCGGACAGATAGTCTGGGGAACTACAACAACAACAACCGTTTACCATAATCAAACAATTATTAATTTACAGTTGCCCACTTGAGTTTGAACCAAGCCCGTAATTTGATATATACTGTATAGGATAATAGGAAGACTAGTATGATTGAATTAAAAATATAGTTTGTTATGCAGTAGTTAATTTGGTAAGGAATTTTTTTGCAGGTGTGCCTGTGTTTACATGACACTTGCAGTTATGTTCACATTTAATTATCCCACGGCCAGCTGTTATTTGCCCCATGCTGATAACATAATTTATATGATGATGACAAGTGACAGGGGGGTGATCTTCTCCCCTCAACCTATGTTGTATCCCACAGCCAGCTGTTGGGTACATTTTTCAGTTAGAGTTGTTTTAGCAGCCGTGGGATACAATATAGGTTGAGGCTGTGCTCCGGCCCTCCCTTTACCCCGTGATTTATTGTCATAATCATATGTGTTGCCAACAGGGAGCAAATAGCAGCTGACCATGGGATAATTAGACGTGAGCGTAACCGCGAGCGTCATGTAAACAAAGGTAGGCTACACCCGCTAACACAACCCTTACCGTTAGTTCATATGATTTATTAATGGTTTTATAACAAACTATTCTTCTAAAACAATCATACTCATTTTAAATCCATAGCTACATAAAATCACATAGTAGGTACGAATTTGTGTGAACAACTTTACGATGCTGGAAATTGTTTGTGCTTGTCAATTTATGCAGAGCAGCACTGGTTCACATGACAGCACTGCAGAGAAGTGAGGGATGTCTATTAGCCTATACTGTATATAGTATATATATAACAAGTACCATTACTCCACTACAGCTAATATCGTTTTAACTCTAAGTAATTCCAACACTAACTCTTATCTTAATCTAGTTTATCCGTAGTGTATTGGTACCTAATTTTATTTGTCTATTTCCTAATACTAAAGTGTTTTATGTCATAGTTTACTAATTGAATAAAAAAAGAATAATACAATGGTTTGAATAGCTATATAGACATTTGTATTTCGCTGATTCCTTAGCCCCGGGAGATGTCTATCGGCAAACACATTTCTTCCTACTATTTTCCTTGACTTAAGTGGTATTTAGTCAAAGGAGATACTCACCCTTGCAGCTTTAGTGTAGGCCTAGACATGGTCAAGGAAGGTTGTCCCTTACACTTGCTCTCGCCCTCACCAGGCCTCGTCTATGCTTTGTTGACCACTTTCAAGCCCCCAGAAGACCTTTTTTCTTTTTTCTTTTTTTCACCAACCTACTAATTAACTTACAAATAAACCTAATTAATTAAATCAATGAAAGTAATGAATACATGTGGTACTCCAAGGTCTCGAACCTAGGATACTCACACCAAAATTCCGCACACTAAACCATATACTGTACAAGGTATTCAACTCATCATCCTTGGAAGATGAAGCAAGACACAGTACTTAATTTTTTCCTAACCCTTTCTTTATTGAGAAAATACGGGGTTAGAAATGACTAAATTATAATGTAAAACTTGCAAAATAAACAAACCAAAACTTGGACAAACACAGTAAAAAGACAAAACAAAACTTAATCAAAATCACTATGTGGAAACAACACTTAAGCAAAATAATAATTTATAAATAATTTATAAATAACTCTGCCCGGGGTTAAGAGGTTAACATATCGTAAATATCAAGACAAATAGATTTTGAAGCTTGAGCACAGTTTGAGCCTTTGTATTTTTCTTATGAATACTTATTTAGGAAACTCTTAAACTATATAATACTAGTGCAGCACTTATAGATTCACATTAAATACTAGTGCAGCACTTATAGATTCACATTAAATACTAGTGCAGCACTTATAGATTCACATTAAATACTAGTGCAGCACTTATAGATTCACATTAAATACTAGTGCAGCACTTATAGATTCACATTAAATACTAGTGCAGCACTTATAGATTCACATTAAATACTAGTGCAGCACTTATAGATTCACATTAAATACTAGTGCAGCACTTATAGATTCACATTAAATACTAGTGCAGCACTTATAGATTCACATTAAATACTAGTGCAGCACTTATAGATTCACATTAAATACTAGTGCAGCACTTATAGATTCACATTAAATACTAGTGCAGCACTTATAGATTCACATTAAATACTAGTGCAGCACTTATAGATTCACATTAAATACTAGTGCAGCACTTATAGATTCACATTAAATACTAGTGCAGCACTTATAGATTCACATTAAATACTAGTGCAGCACTTATAGATTCACATTAAATACTAGTGCAGCACTTATAGATTCACATTAAATACTAGTGCAGCACTTATAGATTCACATTAAATACTAGTGCAGCACTTATAGATTCACATTAAATACTAGTGCAGCACTTATAGATTCACATTAAATACTAGTGCAGCACTTATAGATTCACATTAAATACTAGTGCAGCACTTATAGATTCACATTAAATACTAGTGCAGCACTTATAGATTCACATTAAATACTAGTGCAGCACTTATAGATTCACATTAAATCATGTACAGTCAATTCTAATGGGCTTCTCAAGAGGTAAGATGAATTTTATTCTTTGTTTGCTGTTAAAATAACTGCCCTCTTTTTACAGCTTTATTATATAACATATTGATAATTGTTACGGTTAACATGCTGTTATTTCTGGTACGGTATCTTTAAACACAAGGTAGTTCATAGAATTTACTGATTTTGTAGCTTCAGCTCTTATTTCACCAGCAGACTCAAGCTTCAGACTCACCTGCTTTTCACTCACCCACCTTCACCACCACCAGTAGTCTATGGGCCAAAGTGAGAATCAGTACCTTTTAAGAGGGCTAATAATCATATTTATTATCTACTACACTTTAACAGTATATACAGTATATCGTTATGGATAAGATATTTGAGGGGATCACTTTTTCCAAATTTGTATTTACATCAAATTTGTATCGGGTATTTGTTTTTCAAGTTTATGCTGAAAATGTGCCCTCTGCCATGGTACTGACATAAGAAATTTCCGGATGTGGCCCCTAGACTGACCACCACCACTCTCATACGACTGAGTGCCTCCCTCCGCCAACAGTCTCACTCACTGCATGGCCAGCACAGTACAGTCACTCCCAGTACAGTAGTTTGGTAACACACAACAAAGTTTGAATCCCTTTAGCAACTTAATAACTTTGTAGCCTCAGGGAATACTGTATATGAAAGCAGCAGATGCTAAGAAGGTGACTATGCCCAAAAGGAAATCCCAAAAGCATCTAAACAACTGTCCAGCTCCCGGTAGGCAAGATTGATCAAATCTTCAGCACTGGTCCAAAGACCAGGGCTGTCTTTGAGGTGCTCCACTATTGTGGGTAGGAATAGATCTGGAGCATTGCCAAGAGGTTGTCCTCTACTGGATATTTCATCAGAGGTTTCCTTCTGAAGCAGCTGGCTGGTGTAGTGAGAGTCCCACCTTGGTGGCCCAGGAGCGTGCCTCGCTCCAAACGTGAAAGTGTTTTCACCTCACTGCAAGTTGTTACTGTCTCCCCCTGTAGTAAAGGAATAGGGAGTTGGGTTGGCCTATAAGCCTTCCTGTTGGGTAAGTCTTAGGTTTGGCTGGCCCAAGGCCTAAAGCTTGGTGACTGTCTACTTGGGTCCTTCATGGCTATAGTAAATAGTTTATAGTATACTGCTTATTATGGCATTAACAATCTCCTTGTGGGAATTAATCAGTGATGACTTAACCTTTACCATGGAGTGGTTATACCTCAGGCAAGCCAACTTAAGTACGACAACTAGAGGTAACATCTGTAGCCATGACAACAGAACCTATAGCACCATCAATCACCGTCACCGCCAGATTTATTTATGTTCATGTATCTGGCTGAAGCTTTATAGCAAGGCCCATCCTACTCATCCATACATGGCATAAGTCAACCTCAGATTAGAACAATCTTACCGTATGTCATGTGTGTTTACAGAAAGGATAAGAAAAGTAGATATTAAAATTTCATAGCAATCATTTACAGTATTTGCCAATATTTTAGTTAATACATTGTACACCACTTCAGTACAGTAATTTTCTATTGTTTAGCATATTTATTATGACAATAGTATTTTTAGGCAGTGGGCTAGTATATAATAAACGCATCAACAACAACTGTAACAACCTGAGGAGCTAACTTAATTTGCTGTTTGCTTTTTTGTTCCCAAGTTTCCCACTCAAACATATTGAAGGGGATGTTTGCATGGATTAATACAACAATGCAAATAATATAAACATTCAAACATTGACCTTCCAGAAACTTAGGACTTTCAGAATAAGTATCCGATGTAACGCTTACCTCTCTTGTCAGAAAGACCAAGTAAACGTTTGTAGTATTCTGTCCTGATAATTACTTCTCTTTCTGAAAGAGAGCGGTAATAGTCTGAACACTTTACTATATACAGTATCCAGCTCAAACTATCACATCCAGTTTTTCGGACAAAGCCCAAAAGAGCAAGATTAATTAATTAAAGACCCATATCCAGTTTGTATTATTACCCCAGTTTTTCAGACAAAGTCTGATATACCTTGGTAAATGTCTGAAAGACTGAAGTGTTTCAAACTTTCTGAAATTTCACATTTCTTGACAGAACATCACCACAAAATCCAGTTTAAGAAAGTCTGTTGTACTTTATTATCTCTCTCTGTCTGTGTGTAGTGTTAGTACAGTACAGTATATTGACTCCCGGCACCTCCGGCACCACCACCACCACCACCACCATGTGTGTCTCTCACCACCTCCCTTGTCTCTCACCAGTCCCAGAAGGCTCATCCGCGCCCTCGCAATACTCGCAACCCCTGAGTACTATACCGGGGGCCGCAGAGGGGGTCAGGTCGGCTCATCTAAATTACTGTATTACTAATACCTTCCTCTTAGTGGCCTTGTTGAGTCTCTAACCCAGAACGTTTTAACGGTAGCTAGATAATTCTTAGAGCAGATCCTTAGATAATTCCTCAAGTGAAACTTCCTATAGATAGTTCCCTGTCCTTTATTTATGTTACTAATGATAAGAGAAGCAACCTATAGGAGTAGGAATCTGTACTGGAGAGGCAAAATGATTTGCTGCATGTGTCAAATGACTTTATGGCTGTATATTAGTATAAGTCTTCATTAGCATGAATGTTTACAGGAAGATACAGAAAATATTTAAGAATCATCTAAGCATTAGAAAATTTATCAGTTTGCCTTTCTATGGATTTAACATTTATCTGTAATGTTATAAATATGCTTGAGACTAGGTGGCTCCATAATGTGATATTACTGGTGTGCATGAAAGCTTGAGATCCGATTTACATAAACGCTTTTTCTGCCTCTTTTTTCAACAACTCTGATCTGGCAGCTTCTGATAGACAGGTCTCCCTCGATTTACCATTGGGTTACATTACTGAAAACCCGATCTTAGATAGAAAAATCGGGTAGCAAACCCTAAAATTAATGGGGTGAATGGGTATGCGTTCTTGGACCAGCCAAAACACAAACACAAGCACCTAAAAACCTATAATAATATCGTAAATCAGGGCATCGGATAGTGAGGGAGACCTGTATACATTTATAGGAATTCCATCATTTAATAATCTAACTTCAGTCTAGTTGTCAATACCAGTGCTATATTGTTTTAAAATGTTGCCAGAATAAAATTGTGTCGAAAATTGCGGGAAAAAGCGGTTGTGTAAATCCACCTTAGGTTGATGATTGCATGTCGTGTCTCTTCGTCCAAGACCAAAGTGACATCGATTATTGAAGACATTATTGGATGTGGAACATGGACTATTGAGCAGGGTGTCAAACCGGGACAAATTGGTGTTAAGGGGGGTAGTGCTTGTTTTTTGGTGTATATATATATTGTAATGCCCTCGCAAAAATCCCACAACACCAATACTGTACTACCCGAGTTGATGTCTGGAATAGTGTAAAATAGTCGTTGATGGCGAAGTATAATAGACCTATCACGTGAATCACCACGAGACTATCATCTGGTTCTTTCAAGAATAACTAAGGTTACTAACCTATTGTACGTCCGTGGTAGTACAGTGGGTTAGCGCGCGGGTCTGGTTGACCTACTGAGGTCACTAACCAGGGTTAGAACCCCATGCCAGGCATCTCAAAGCCTGCAGAGTTTTCATAAAATCCCTCCAGGGTTCAAACGCCGCGCCAGGCATCTCAAAACCAACAGAGTTTTCAGGAGGGTTAAATTCCCTTCGCACCCAGCATTTCATATATATATATCTTTCGTTTTACACCTTGCTATTATATATGTTCGTGCTGGAACCATAGCTTTAGAAGGCATGAGTCTTATTTCTAGCACACTTTATTTTGCTATGAGGATTGTGGTAGTACTATGCTAGATTCAGTACTTAATATTTCCAGCCTGCTCTTGGTGTCATATTTTTACGAGTATCTGAAAGAGTGAGTGCATGTGTGGCAGGATTATAGTCAGTGTTCTTCTCATAGGTAATTATAACAAGTCATTTTTTTATAGACTTCCATTCTACTGTATTTTTAGACAACACGTCATTATATTTTGGATTATCTCAGATTATTTCCAACGTGAGGTTTTTATATTTCTGTATAATCTGTATCTTTTAAAATCATGGTTTCTTTGTTTATTAAAAACTTGTAACTTGTAACCCAAAAATTATTTTGACTAAAATACCCCGTTACAAAAAGTTATTTTGGCTAAAGTAACCTGCTACCCAAAAGTTATTTTGGTTAAAGTAACCTGCTACCCAAAAGTTATTTTGGCTAAAGTAACCTGCTACCCAAAAGTTATTTTGGCTAAAGTAACCTGCTACCCAAAAGTTATTTTGAGTAAATACTAGTAAAACGCTAGTTACATTCCAATTTGTATACAGTTTACATTTTCAAGTGGGAAGATATACTACTGTATACAGAGAAAATTATTACTTTTTATGTGCTCCGATAAAGTTTCTGGTCTTTAATCTCTGCATATTCCTATTATTAATATTTGTTTCTATTATTAAATGAGCTACAGTATATTAACAGTGTACTGTATAGAAAGAATCGTTTACACTATATATATATATATATACTGTATATATAATAATGTTTATGTTTACAGAACTGCCTTTCTCAAAGTGCAGTATGTATCCCATATGATATACAGGTCTCCCTCACTATCTGATGCCCCAATTTACGATATTATTATAGGTTTTTACTTTATTTTAGTAAGCGTTGTTTCCACATAGCGATTTTGATAAGTTAATTTGACTTTATATTGTCTTTGTCCCAGTTTTGGTTTGTTTAGTTTGCAAGTTTTACATTTTAATTTAGGTGTTTGTGTTTGTGGTTTGGCTGGCCCAAGAACGCATCCCCATTTACCCCATTAATTTTAGGGTTCACTATATGATTTTTCTATTTAAGATTTCAGGAATGTAACCCAATCGTAAATCGAGGGAGACCTGTATCGCTAACATTGATTGCCCCTATTAGCATTAACCCCTTCTGTAACAAATTTCTATGCTTATAATCCCTCCATATTAGAAACAGCTACTTGGAAGATACCACATCTGCTGGTGGTGGGGCCAAGGCCGTGGCGCTATCACCAGATGCGGCTGAGAAAAGTTCAGAGAATCGTTGCCACTACTTACTATGAGAAGACTCCCTCTCCCCTTGAAGGGAAAGATGTACTCTTCTTGTGTTAGAAGTGCAGTGACATATGCTTCAGAAACATGGCCTGTCAAAGTAGATGATATCAGCAGAATGGAATGTAACGAGATGAGAATGGTGAGATGGATGTGTCGGGCCAAACTGCAGGATAGGATACAGTATCTAGTGAAGAGCTGAGGAGACGGTTAGGTATCAAGCGTATCACTGATAAGATGCGTACTAATAGGCTTGGATGGTTTGGATATGTTGAGAGGATGGATGAACTAAGTTGGATGAAAAGATGCAAGTCTGTGAATGAGGGGGGAGCTGCACCAAGGAGCAGACCAGGAAAGATGTGGGATCAGAACTTATGGTCTGATCTTAAATAAAGAAACTTGACAAATGAGGCAGCTCTAAACAGGGCTGCCTGGAACGCTGCTATTAAGACATGAGACCGGAACTGCACTTCGTGTGGAGCACTCGGTCTTTAAAATTGTGTATTTATATATGTACTGTATAAATGTTTTATGAGGCATCTAAATGGGGCGGGTGGGTGGGACTTATTTAAGCTTGGCAGGTAACCAAACTAAGGGAAGGAACAAATACACTTATCTTGCATGTAGATCTTTACATACAGATAGGCATCAGGCATGGCATGATGGCATCTAGCCATGGATAATGTCAAACTCCTTGTGTGCTGCCTCTGACCTTTGAAGAACTGTCAAAGCATACACAAGAGATTGAGCCTTAATTAGTATCTAGGATGTACAGTTCTGGACAATAGTTGCTCAATTCAGCTGGTAGATCTATCTATTGCCAGATACCCTAATCCCTGAGGGGGATTAATGCCATTAAGGGGAGATGGTTCACTTTTTGGGCGATTTTTGCATGTATTCATTATTTTGCTAATGTCCTCCCTAGACCTCCATCAAATTTAAAAAAACATCCATTACATCCCCCTTCTAGTTAAATTTGTAAATTTTTCGGTAGAAAAATTTCCCGTCTTCCAACATTACAGGCTCACTATCGTTCGCCAGGGAAAAAATCGACACCTAAATAGCACAAAAGGTCTAAATATTGACGAAGAAATGGGCGAAAGGTCTTAAAATCGACTAACTAATGGGGCTAAGCATGAGGGAGAAAGTGGTCCAGAAAACCGGCCCACCTGCCCTTAATGAAGCTCTTCCATGTACAGCTACTGACAAATGTTCGTGATCTCGTGCGATTTTCTTTATGCATATACAGTATAGCCATTTAGATTGGTTTTCAGATAAATTAAGCTATATACAGTAGTAATTAATACAGAATATATATATTTATTAACTCTCTAAAAGTGGGCATGCTTGTTGACATGACCGTATTGCTGGGCGGGTATATTTACCGAAACCGAGCTTCATTCAATGCTCTTTTTCATGCATAAACAAGAGCCAGAGCGTAATACAATTATATACCTGTGAAAGGGCGATAATAGAGCTTTCCAATGACACCTGAATCATCCTTGTACGACCACGGGTTATCTTGTAGCGATCGCGTAACCGGAGGTGAAAATACCCTAAAATAAGGTAATTTTGTTTTTTCCTTGGCGCGCGAGTTACGGCGGTGGGGATGAGGCATACTACGTGTCAGTGACGGCCCCGAGGTGGTGGCGAGCGGTCGAAGCCCAGCTATCGTCCTCCCAACGCGCGGACTCTCTCTCAGAGCTCATAACGTCTTCAAAATGGCACCCATCATATGTCGGGCGCCGCATGGGTGGCCAATATTCTCTCTCCCGTCATATGACGGTCACCTTTGGTTGAGGGTTAATACATAATGTACCTCATTTGATCTAAACATCAATCTAAATTGATATATTTTCATAAAGATAATCGCAAGAGCTCACAAACATTTGTTTGTAGCTGTACCTCTGTCCTCTTATCAGTCAGCGTCCCTCCTCCCACCCACTCCTATACCTGTCAACTCCATCCTTCCACCTGACTTTTAGTCTGCCTCTTCCTCTGTGCTCTTTCAATATAATTATACAATAAATATTCAAGATTTTTTTTTTTTATATTTGATAAGTCAATAGTTTATTCCCTCAAAACTATTAGTCTACCAAATTTGATGTTGTATTTATCTTTATTTATGTTTAATGTATCATCTTCTCCCAACAAATTCGAGAGGCTATTGTCCAAAACTGAATCATAGTCCCTCTGTAAAGTCAGTAAAAATAGGTTAGCCTAAACTTATCAAGATGCAGAAATATACTTGAGCCGACCAGGCCAAGTGAGATACAGTATCTCTATTGGTCTAACTACAGTAGTAAGGTGTCTGCCTCGTACCCAAGGGTCCCGGGTTCGATTCCCGCCCTGGGTATATTTTCGGGAGGCTATTTTTGCATCAAACGAAGTTTAGGTGTGTTGGTAAAATTGTCAAGATGGTTGAAAGTAAGATCGGAGCTCCAGAACCTCCCTTTCGGGCATGGTGTAAAAACCTAATTCTTCACCTCGAGTGCCACCCCTTCGGGGATCACGGCATCAGGCAATAGATAGATAGATAGATAGATAGATAGAGTATCACTACCCGAGGGAATACTGTAGGCCTTTAAAATAAACTGATAACAGTGATACACAAGTTGAAATTATGTAGGTAGGCTATGACTTTTTACCATGAGTGTAGTATGTACCATTAAGCAAAGCAAAAATACTGTAAATCAGTGCCTAACTAACACAGCATTCTTTTTGCAGGACGGGACATACGGCGGTCGACTGAAAAAGATGCGTCGTTCCTCCTGGCGTCGAGAGCGCCGATCGGTGTCGGAGCATTACTACCGAGAAGTGGGGATGTCGCCGGAGTCCAGGGGGGCAGTAGCATTGGCGCAAGCGGGAGTCCTGGGTAGCTTGCGGGCTGGGAGATTGAAGAGAGCCCTGAAAACCGCCAAGACGACTAACTTATAACCCTTGCTTATTTATTCCTTTTAGACCAGCCAACCTCTCCCGTGCTATATTGACCATCCAATTTTCTTCCCTCCTTTGCTGTATAAACCATCCAACTTCTATAACATTTGCTATATATATATTTGTTTTTCTATATTATTCCTTTTAGACCAACAAATTTATCTCCCTTGCTATGTAGACCATCCAATGTCTCCCATACCCGTGCTATCTTTAACCTTTGCTATATTTATTCATGCTATATTTATCCTTTAGTTTAACCAATTTCTCCCCAAATTTTTCTATAAAGTTCCCATTTACCTTTGCTATATTCAACCTTTTTGTATTAACCCTTTCACTACCGGGGCTGTATGTTGTATTTTATCAGCTACATTTAGACGGTTTTAGGCTGCTTAGGAAGGATCTGTTGTAGTAAAAGAGGTTAATTCTGATAGTTTGTAGCCTTATAATTGCCACACTACCATCTTAAGCAGAATAAAATTGTCTAAAAACAGCTGAAAATCAAATAAAGAAGACATCACCGGTAATGAAAGGGTTAACCATTCTCTTGATAATTTAGACAGTATTTCTATCCCTCATCTTATGTACTGTCCTATACTTTTCTTTGCTCTTAATCTCTGAAGTTATCCCATTATAGCAAGTGTTTTGTTTAACCGAAATAGGGCAGTTTATACATATTGAAACACTGAAATTAGTCAACCATTCCAAGCCTAACATAGTTTAACATATTCTTGAAACATTTACATATTTTTATGAAGGTAGTAAATAATAAAGAACATTGGAGAAGCAGTGTATGCATGTAGAGGGTCAATCAGAAAAGAGGAAGTGTTGTCGTATGTATAAATTGCTTTAACTCGGTTGGATAGCATAAGAATTGCGCCCTGCTATGCTATGCCCCAAATGACCTCGTTGCGAACCTACCCGGATACCCTACCACTCTTACCATTCAAACTACCACCGATCCCTACCACACACTCTACCACTCACCACCTTAGGCTCATTCCTTGGTATGCATTGGTAGGTCATTTATGGTTTGTTTTTATTCTAACTGTTTAGGCGGATATACGTTAGCGCTTTTTCCATCAACTTATTTTTTCTTTATGCAGATCCGACTGTTTTATTACTTTATCACTTATCACTCTATTAAGAATTCTAGTCTCTATAGCCCTTCTGAATTGAATTTGCATTAGAATTCTGTCACCTATGATAATCTATCTTTTGTATTTAATGTATTCAATTGCTCTTATTTGATGGCTTACAGTATGATTGCCACTTTATTAAACAAATCCTTTCACTACAGAATCTTCAATACCTTCAGCCTAGTCAATGATATCTATCTAGCTATCTAGCTATCTATATACTCAGGCACATACCCCAATTTGTATATATACAGTATATACAGTATATATATATATATACTGTATATATATATACAGTATATATATATATATATATATTATATATAGATAGATATATATATATATATATACCGGTATATATATATATATATTTTTTTTTTTTTTTTTTTTTTTTTAATGATACCAATGCAAAATACAGTATCCCCAAAATTCTGGTAGGAAAACATTTGCTGATTATTAGTTGTTGGAAAAAACACTTATGTATATCCGAATGTATTTATCTTGTATGTTTATGTTGTGTAGAAATCTAAATGTCATGATTACTAGACGATTATTATCTTTTTTTAATTATTGGAAGTCACGGTCCATCTTCCAGATACTGTATATTGAAGATTTGTCATTAAGGGGAGACTGGCTGTTTGTTTGGTCTATTAATTAATTTATTCATATATTTTTTTAGTTTCCTCCCTAGACCTCCATCAAGCTTAGAAAAACACCCCCTAGACCCCCCTTCAAGATAAATTTGTAAATTTTTCGGTAGAAAAATTTACCGGCCAAAGGCCGGTTCCTCTTAAAATTGCAGGCTCGCTATCGCTCGCCAGGAAATAATCGACACCTAAATGGCACGAAAAGTCTTAAAATTGACAACAAAATGGGGCGGAAGGTGTTAAAATCGCCAAACTAATGGGCCGAACATCTTATAATCTCAAAACTAGTGGGGCTAAACATTAGGGAGAAGGGGGTCTAGAAAAACGGTCTTCCTCCCCTTAACGCGGCAAACACGTACTTTCCTCTATGATTTTATTATGTTTTAGTTCTTGGATAAAAGTACAACACTTTCTTGTACAGTCGACCAAATAAGTGATGTCGCGGCACCAAGTATATGTTGATCCATAATTGGCATCAGCCCTACAGTATTTAAACTTTACTTAATTAAAATGTAAAACTTGCAAACTAAACAAACCAAAACTGGGACAAAGACAATATAAAGTCAAATTAACCTATCAAAATCATCGTTTCGAGTGAGATATACAAACACGTTCCTACCTTTACTCACCCTATTCAACATGTGACAGCCATTAATACAGCACACGGTGAGCCAAACGTTATTTATCTTGCGTCGTCCCAGTTTTGGTTTGTTTATTTTGCAAGTTTTACATTATAATTACAGCGGAGACATGACTTATTTGGCCGGCTGTACTATTGTGTTCATTCTAGTCTCATCGAGTATGGCATCTACTTCAATATTACTAAAGTTGCCACTGCATTAAAGCCATCCCCTGTCATATTATACACTATTAAGGGGAGACTGGCCGTTTGTTTGGGCTGTTAATTCATTTATTCATATATTTTTTTAGTTTCCTCCCTAGACCTCCATCAAGCTTAGAAAAACACCCCCTAGAGGTAAATTTTTAAATTTTTCGGTAGAAAAATGGTCCGGCCAAAGGCCGGTTCCTCTTAAAATTGACAATGAAGTGGGGCGAAAGGTGTTAAAATCACCAAACTAATGGGCTGAACATCTTATAGTCTCAAAACTAGTGGGGCTAAACATTAGGGAGAAGGGGGTCCAGAAAAACGGTCTGCCTCCCCTTAATCTCATCATTAAAGCTTTGGATATGTTTGTATGTACAAGCTTTGTTTACTATATGTCTGCATTCAAAATCACATTTCAGAGTGGGGGTTTTTCGTAAGACCATGCCATGCCTTCTATGGTCTACCTTTAAATGCCCCACTCGCCAACATTAATGCTTACACACCCATTCTCATCATTTGACCAAACCACCTGAACCTCGTATTATATATCCTTGATTTCTCGCGGTCAAGTGTAGCTTTTTTATTTAGTCTCGTTGCCCTGAGGTCCTTTTCTATGATCTCATTCATTACATTCATTGCTTTCCTTCACCCATTTGTCCATATTTATTCTCTCACACTACCAATTCACCTCCATCTTTTCTAACGCATCTTATCACTGATACAGTCATCATCTTAATTGTAATTTTTTTATTTCTAGGCAGAATTGCTGTCAATATCACAACATCAAACAATATCTTTTTAATTTTACTAAATTCATGAAACCTAATCTATATACCATGTATCAGTTTGCATCACCTCACTAATATGTATAATACCAAGTCTCTCTCTCAGTATCGCTTATAGAGGTATATTAGTAATTTATAGGACAAGTGGTTACCTTAATGCAGTGGAGAATTTAGCAGTGACACTACAAATTCAGGCATTAGTACTTTTACGTACCATTTTCCCCTTTTACTGTCTTCCGTTTAGAGCCGACCTGTAGCCTATATCCCCTATGTAAGAGCTGAATGGTGCCCGGATAATTCAGCTTGTGGGTAGCTTCAACCAGTAGCTCTCAACCAATGTCCTAAATCAACCAGAGCCAACTTAACCAGTGACATTATAAAGTCCTTTCCTCACTATCTATATAGTCTGACACATACCCCTTTATTTTTTTTATTGGGGGTGACTGACTCGAGACAGAGCCACCAACATAACATCATTTACCTTATAGTGCTGGTTGCATCAAGGCTAACAATACCAGTGATAATTTAAGATCGTCTCTAACTTAACCTGATTAAAATATGGTATGTATGTATATATTCAGGCACATACCCCCCAAAATATGGTAATAATAATAATACTGGAGTCAGGTTATTTGTTTTTCTAAAGTACCACTTCTTTCCAAAGGACGTGAGACTGAGACCGTACTTCACATGGCTCACTCAGTCTTTAAAGTAAATGTTATGTTATTCAAGTGACAGTTGAATTTACACTTTAAAGTAAATGTAACATTATTCTAGTGACTGCTTGAATTTACACTGGTTGAGATCTACTGGTTAAAATGGTCTAGTGGTTGAGTTGTCCGGTGACCGAACTGAATGTCTGAGTATTTATATGAGGCGAAGATAAGTATATTTTCATTATGCATTTTCTTATAAGCCTAGCAGAGAGTGTCTCACCCCTCAAGAGCCTCACTATAGTTTGTTCAGTATGGCGAGTCTACAAATTGTCACCTCTAGTCTCTGGCAACTCAGGGAGGGCTAGAGCAAACAGGCTGCAAAATATCCTCCCATTTTTACTGACGCTTCCCGAACGGTAGAAACACCAGCACGATTACTCAAGTCCTGTTTGAGTTATGAGAGGTTGGGGGTCGGAATTTGTAGACTCGTCATAATTAATAGACTCTATATAACTTGGAGCGTAGGGAGCCATTTATAAAACTTTTGTAACTGTTTTGTATGTATTTATAAACACTAACTGGTAAGGTCATTCATGCTTTTCAAAATAACAAAAACATTTAGTGGTATATTTTTAGGTGTTTGTTATATATTCCATAACCGACTACTACGTACAGTTAAAATCAAGAGTTCGCTGACAACCTTGCTCATAGACTGTTATTTTTAGTTACGGTATAGGTCTCCCTCGATGTACGATTGCTTTACGTTCCTGAAAACCCGATCTTGAGTAGAGAAATCGTATAGCGAACCCTACAATTAATGGGGCAAATGGGGATGCGTTCTCGGACTAGCCAAAACCCAAACCCAAACACCTAAAGCCCTATAATAATATCGTAAATCAGGGTATCGGATAGTGAGGAAGACCTGTATTATCACTTGACAGGTCTCCCTCACTATCCGATGCCCCAATTTACGATATTCTTATTGGTTTTTAGGTGTTTGAGTTTGGGTTTTGGCTGGTCCCAGAACGCATCCCCATTTACCCCATTTAATTTTACGGTTTGCTTTATGTTTTTTCAATTTAAGATCGGGTTTTCAGGAACGTAACCCAATCGTAAATCGAGGGAGACCTGTACCATATCAGTCCTCACCTGTTCCAATAGCTTGTGACTAGTTCTCTTTGTTTCACACCGTAGAAGTATCGTTTTAAGGGGAGATGGTCCATTTTTCTGGCTGCTCTTCTCCCTCATGATTAGCCCCATTAGTTTTTCAGATTTGAAGACATTCGGCCCATTAGTTTGGCGATTTTAAGACCATTCACCCCTTTTCTGTTTCAATATTTAAGACTTTTTGTGTCATTTAGGTATACTTTTTTTCCTGGCAAACGATAGCAAGCCTGTAATTAAGGAGGAACCGGTCATCGGCCGAGACATTTTCCTACCAAAAAATGTACGAATATATCTTGAAGGGGGATACTGGGGTTTGATTGAGGTCTAGGGAGGAAACTAAAAGAAATAAACTATAAATGAAAAAAAATCTACCAAAAACTGAACCATCCCCCCTTATTGTCTCTCTCACACATCACACAGATTATGGTCAAGGTTATCCGCCAACTATTAATTTAACCCCTTCTGTATCGGCGACGTCTTTTTTATTGTATTCTAGCTATCTTTGGACGATTTTGTGCAGTTGAAGAAGGATCTGTGGTACTGAAAAGGGTTAAGTGAGATAGTTCGAAGTCTGTTAATTGCTGAAGAAGGATCTGTGGTAGTCTAAAGGGTTAAGTGAGATAGTTCAAGGCTGTTAATTGCTGGAGGCCCTACTTAAACTGAATATAATCGTCTAATAGTAGCCAGAATAAAGTTGGAAAGACGTCGCTGGTTCAGAGAAGGTTAAGCTGTACGTCTGAGCATTTATAGAGTGGTAAGGGAGTGAACCGTTTGTATTGTATTGTGAATTAATGCAGCTTATTGGGCATAATACACTATATGCATTCCATGTTATACATAACATATATATAGATATACAGTATATATAATATATATTATACAGATATTTAATGATGTTGATATATAGGAACTTTCTTTTACGCTTCCTATGTTGTATCACGTAAGTTAAGACTAATGGGAGAGTCACACCAGAGCTTTTTCCGGCAACTGATCACAATCGACCACTTTCGAGTTATGGTCTATAAGAAAGTTATTGCAGTAGCCATCAATATTTAGCAGAATTATCAACTAAAATACGGTCATAATATATATACAGTATACCCTGTACAATACGTAAAACCAAATTGATCATACTTATTATCAATCAGAAACCCACATTATTATTGCATTTCTCTTGAATATCGATGTTCACGGCTCCAACTTCCTTAAAGCCTGAAACTCGCAAGGGGTCAATTCAAAAGAGACCCAAAATGTCGCTTGAAAGAAGTTGCTGATTGTAAATGGTGGAAAAAACGCTTGTGTGACTTGGCCTTAACCCTTTCACTACCGGAAATGTATGTTGTATTTCAGCTATATTTAGACAATTTTATGCAGCTTATGAAGGATCTGTGGTAGTTAAAATAGTTAATTGAGATAGTTTGTAGCCTCTTAATTACTACACGTCCGTCCTAAGGTGAATAAAATTGTCTAATAAATGCCAGAATATGATGAAAAGAGACATCGGTACTGAAGGGGTTAACTTCTTCTGTACCGGCGACAACCTTTTTATTATATTATAGCTATATTTAGACAATTTTATGCAGTTTAAGAAGGATCTGTGGTAGTAAAAAGGGTTAAGTGAGATAGTTCGAAGCCTGTTGATTGCTGGGAGCCCTTTTTAAGCTGAATTAAATTGTCTAATAGTAGCCAAAATAAAGTTAAAAAGACGTCGCGGTACAGAAGGGGTTAATTTAAAACAGAATGTGTGAACCAAAAGACAAGTAGCCTGAATGTGGATACTTGCCGCATCGGTGAGGTTATGCCAGCTGCTAGGACGACGGACTGTGGAACTTTGATGAGAAAGAGACAGTGTGTGGGGCGTTACAAGAAGAGGAAAGAAAATAAGTTGAACCTTTGAAACAGGGAGGACCATAATATTTTGTATATGGATACATGTATTTATATAACTTGAAGGACTAGGGATATTATTCTGAACATTAGCAACAAGTAAGACTAAGAAAAAGAGCATTTATGGAGATTGATGGACTTCAGACTGTTTGGTTTAAGCTTTACAAGACTAGACTGTTTGATTTAAGCTTTAACAAGACTAGACTGTTTGGTTTAAGCTTTACAAGACTATTACTGTTTGATTTAAGCTTTAACAAGACTAGACTGTTTGGTTTAAGCTTTACAAGACTTTATTACTGTTTGATTTAAGCTTTAACAAGACTAGACTGTTTGGTTTAAGCTTTATAAGACTACAGTGGTCTCTCGGGAAGTGCTACTCATGTTACCTCTGTGTGTACAGTCGGCCTAATAATTCATGTCTCTGCACCAAGT
This sequence comes from Paralithodes platypus, assembly GCA_032716605.1. Lineage (NCBI taxonomy): Eukaryota > Metazoa > Arthropoda > Malacostraca > Decapoda > Lithodidae > Paralithodes > Paralithodes platypus. The sequence continues at coordinate 44,439,553 of CM064505.1, forward strand.
AGGTTTTGATCAATAATTGGTATCAACAATATTTACACGTGATTTCTTCTTTTTGAGTGATATATACCAACATTTTCCTACACTTACCCAACCTATTCAACATCTGACAGACATTAATACAGCACAGAGCGAGCCAAACGTAATGACAGCTGAGACATGACTTATTAGTGCCACTGTACACTATGACCCTTCATCAAGGAGCAGTCAGCCAGTCACTGCTCTGAAGGACAAGACTTCTGAACTATGTTACAAGAAATGTCCAGTAGAAATATGGGAAGGGGTTAAATGCAGTGGATTCTGCTCCAGTACTATAGTATATTTGCTCTAAGTAGGCGAAAAAGCATGACCTCCATCCTCTGTAACTCAAAAAGGGCTAGAGCAAATTGGCTGTAAATTTCCACATCTATTCCTTGACGGCCTCTTCCCAAATGGTAAAAATATTAGCTTGTTTACTTCAGTTGTTTTTGAGTTACAGAGGTTAGAGGTCATGATTTCTCGCCTACTTACAGTTAATAGACTATAGTTCATTCCCTGGAAGCTTTGTACATAAAACAGTCTTTGGCAGTGAATTCATCATAGTGTAATACAGTATGAGTGATATGTACAGAATAGGAGCCTTACTATGTGTACTGTACCACTATTACATACGCACACATGTGTAACTACCACTCACAGGGTACTATATTATAGCTTGTAACAAAATACAGGCACCCTTAATCTGGTGTCATTAGTACTTTATTTCCTTGAAAATTGTCCTTTTACTATTATGTTTAATCAGAAACTTACTGGTATTTGCAGTATTATTGTTATATTACAGGGACTTATATATTACTTGCTGAAGATAGTCTTGTTGGAACAGAATTAATTTGAGACTGAAAAGAGCGAGAGAGTATAACTTGATTTGTAAGAAGAAAAATTAATTGTGTGTGAATAACTATAGAGCTTTGGAAAAAGTAGTAAAGCATTGTTCAGGGTGGGCCTAAGTCATGATCGGATCTACTTTATGTAGGCATAAAATCATAAAAAGTGGAAATACAGTATTATGAAAAACAATCATTATTGAACATAAAAAAATCTACCAAATTCTATTAAAGGTTTTCTATTGCAAAAATGACCTTTGGCTAATCGAAATCCGAGCCAATTGTGACTTTGACCCACCCTGTATTGTATATTGAATAAAGGATGATAAAGACAGATTGAGAAGAAAATAAAGTTAGTAAGGAATAGCTTGAGAATTGAGGCAGCGGTGTTAGGGAGGGAGAGTGTTGGGGACATTGTTAGTGGCTGGATTATTAACCTGTTATATGCTCTATGCCTGTACATGAGTGGTGCTCTGTAAACCAGTACACCTCTGCAAAAAGAATTCAATCGCAAATAGTTTCCGGGTAATCGTTAACAAATGTTTTATGGTAACCATATACTGTAGGTGTGTATGGGTACCGGTACTATCTAGCGATGATCCCAATTAGAGCCACTGTTAACCCTTACTGTACCAGCGACGCTATACAGCCGTCAGGAATGAAGTCACTCGTCAGTACCAGCGGCAGAAGATCATCGTCAGTGCTATGCGCTCCTTGTAACTGCCCGTATCGAGCGGTACCAGGTACCGTGACTTGTAAACACTGCTCTGAGACCTTGACAACACTTCTCAGCCTGAATCCAAGCCTGTGGGAGCTAGCTGGGTCAGTATTCCTCCAACTCTGGTACAGTAGGGGTTAAGCACAGTTTAAGGGGAGGTAGGCCTAGTCGCTTTTCTGACCCCCTTCTCCCTCGTGTTTAGCCCCATAAGTTTTGAGATTTTAAGATGTTCGTTCCATTAGTTTGGCGATTTTGAGACCTTTCACCCCAATTGGTCAAACTTCTTAAAATCTGAAAACCAATGGGACTAAACATGAGGGAGAAGGGGAGCCAGAAAAATGACCTATCCCCCCTTAGAATAAAAAAAAAGTATTGTTAGAGAATACAGCCACACAAGGGCTCCACCACCTTTCCCTCCGTTGTTCTGTAGGCTACAGCTGTGATAAATTAAAATGTAAAACTTGCAAACTAAACAAACCAAAACTGGGACAAAGACAGTATAAAGTCAAATTAACTTATCAAAATCGCTATGTGGAAACAACGCTTACTAAAATAAAATTTATGAAATAAAAGAACACAATCCACCACATAGGGTGTACATTACTACATGAGCAAGTTAATCTGTCACATTACTGTTTTTTTTGGGCAAATATATTGGCAATTATGGCCTGGTTGTTTATGAAATATAAGTTCATTATAATGTAAAACTTGCAAAATAAACAAATAAATAAACAAATCAGAATTCAGCCACCTTAAATCAAGTCACTGACATCAGTCCAAAATAAAATAAAACAATAAAATAATAAAAGTTCTACTTTTGAATTACCGTGAATTCAGTCTATTTGCCGATACCAATGCAGAATAGCCCTCATGAAATGTTACAGAAAAATGTTGCTAGCCAAATATTACCGGAATAAGCAGTGGTATGACAATGCCTTAAATGTGGCGTGATGCTGTGATGTCTTGGCCTTGTGATCTTACTGGAGACCCTAGTGTAAATGGAGATTGCAAAACCTCTGATACATTGATTCTCCTGGTACAGTACAGTAAAACCTGGGTATCCGATAACCCGCAACTTTTAGACTACTTAGCCAGTCTGGACTTTTACCTCTCTCTCTCTCTAAGCCTGAAAGCCAGAAATGAATGCCCAGACACCTGATATCCAATACAAAATTTCAAAGTTAATAATATATAGGGATTCCTCACTTAAGTTGCCTCATTTTAAGTTGTTTCATTATTACACTGGTCATTAATTAGGGAACAACATTCATTTAAAGTTATGCTTCATTATTAAGTTGTAAATCAGACAAAAATGCTCCAAAATCATAAGAAAAATATAAAAAACTAATTGTTACACCTAAAGTTGTTTCATTCAAAGTCTCGATTTTCAGGAATGCAACTACATCTTTAAGTGAGGAATTACTGTACTGTAGAGTATTAATTTCAATTTTGGAAATTTCATTCTTCCAAACAGGGTTACACCAAAAGAAAACTATAATGTTGGCTTTCTCTTCTGTACTCTAGGGTGGTTAGTTCCCTCATCAAGCCAAGCATCAGAGTGTCATAGCTGGGCCGTTGGTTATGGCGCGGTATGTCGAATGAGCCGCGCGCCACCTACTCAGTTATACATATATATATATATATATATATACCACCACGTGTTATGCTGGTGTAATCAAAAGTCAGAATAAAATTATGTACACAGGATTCAATAGTTCATCCACAATGTGATGAAAACATTTGTAAAGATAAAAGGGATGCACCTTAATTTGTGAAGAGTAAGACTCAGTTGAAGTATGTGGTAACTGTCAAAATAATATGCTTCCGTTTTAATTTACAAAGTTTTTCATTTAGGTTGTGTGAGTACCTTGAATCCGGGTGTACTGTGTCATCATTTACCTTCTATCTTCTCTTATAACACGCTGTACTGTACTCTATCATGTATTATGCTCTTGTAACATGATGTATCCTATTATATATAATGATCTACAGTCACACTTAATAGTTGTGTCCACCTTCACTAGGTCAACTTTAATATTTCTATCATGTTGGTTTGTAGTTTTAACTCTTTTAGCACTGTCATTTTGTTCTTATTTTGGTTACCATTAGATGATATTTTTTACCTTATAATCCACATATGGGACTCAAAGGGTTAAATAATATTGTAATGTAAAACTTGCAACATAAACAAACTAAAGCTGGGACGATACAAGATAAATGCAAAAGAACTGATCAAAATCACTATGTGGAAACCGCTTAATAAAATAAAATTTTAAATAAAATAACACAATCCACCACATAGGGTGTACACAACTACATGAGCAAGTCAATTTGTTTCCCAAGTAAACTGATCGCACACATAACAATGCACCCCACCAGCCTAGTCAGTGGTCTGGTTAATCTGCTCTACTTAACCTAACCTAACCCACCAGCCTAGGATTTTTTTTCCATGTTCATATCCCAAGACAGACTAATCAACTCTCATCCACTATCTCTTTTTAGTTGCCTCGTATGACTTGGAGTTGTAATATATTCCTTTGTCACACAGAGGTCCTCTATACCCCAGGAGGGAGTAAAAGTAGTTCATTTACAGTACAGTATAGCATAATTATTGGTACAGTATACCAATACTTGATTTGATCAGTAACCTTTTCGTTTGTTTTCAAGTTTTATATTTTAATTAACAGTACTGTACTGTATAAGAATATAAATACTCCTTAGAATAACTAAACAAAGCTTGAATGTAAATCTATCTATCTATCTATTGCCGGACGCCTTACTCCCCTTACGAGGGTGGCCATACACAGAATGCCCCAAAGCGGACCTATTCCCTGTGAGAGGGACAACCCGAGCCAGTTTAGTGAAGGACTTACAGGATTGACCACTCAATTTAGGATCCGTCCGATTCCGAGGCCCTCTGTGTATCTTGTTAGCACTATTTTTCTACAGTGGTGTTTGGCTAATCCATCCACTAACCTGCCTTACCCTTAGGTAAGCAGTACAGATTTGTATCAGGTTTACTCCCCTAGACAGGTTGCCAACCAAGGCTGACGAGTCCCATCCACCCGGATTTGTATAAGGTTGTCTCCCCTAGATGAGTTGCCGACCAAGGCTAACGAGTCCCATCCACCCAATTGAATGTAAATGCCTTGTTCTTTTATACCTGAGAGATATACTAAAGTTGACATTTTGGGGATAGGACACATGTTTGAAGAGCAATCAACTCTCATCCACCTATCCCTTTTAGTTACCTTTTACGACATGGAGTTGTATGGGAAGTGTTCTTTTTTTCTGTGTCACGTGGGTAAATGAGGTTCCTTTCTGTAAACAATATTAATCAACAAAACTGAGTGCAGCTTGAATAGAAAAGTTAAATTCTTGTATTTTAAGGATTTTTTTTTTAGTAAAGAGAATAATGAAGGTAAGACACAACTTTTGAGAGTAACTGTAGTGTCTCATGTCTCGTCTTCTAATATTTCCCTCACTTGGGTAGAATAAATGATCCACCATATTATTGTCAGATAATGCATTTATGTGTCTAGGGGAAGCCCTTTATGATATCATACTTAAAGGTCAATCGTGTGTGTGTGTACAGTGTTTTCTCTTCGGAGAAAACGAGCTTGCCTACTAAATGTTGCGCCAGACCTATGAGAGTTCCATATGGAGCTCAGTGGCCTGGTTAATCTGCTCTACATAACTAACTAACTACTAAATGTTGCATAAATTGATCTCTATGTCTTGCCATCATCTATAAATTCTGTTTCCAATTCTGGGATTGTGCCTAATGACTGCCATGAGCCTGTACTGTTATCATTCATACATAAACAAAAAATAACACTTAATTCTAACAATATAGTGACATCATTATAATTTAATTGTATAAGGTAATAACACTCAGCTTGGAAAGGATATTAATGGATTAAACAAAATTCAATCACCCATCTGACTACATGTAGTACATCTTCTTAACCGCTACTATACCAGCGACGTCTTTTTAATTATATTCAAGCTATATTAAGACGATTTTGGGCAGTTTAAGAAGGATCTGTGGTAGTAAAAAGGTTTAAGTGAGATTGTTCGAAGCCTGCCAATTGCTAGAGGTCCTTCCTAAACTGAATAAATCATCTAATAAATGCAAGAATGTAACAAAAAGGACGTCACCGGTACAGAAGGGGTTATACCGGAAAAAATAACCTAAAAGAGACAGAAAACAACGGAAACATTTCATCATTCTGCAAGGGCTAATGTAAAAATATTCTTGTGAGAGGTCATATATATTATCTTTTATTGTACTAGCAGCTGATGACAAATAGTTTTTATTATTATTATTTATTGTACGAGCATAATTGTATTGTTGATAGTTACAACATACTAAGGCAATATCTTAATATATGTGTACCATTTGTATTCAGGGGAGTGGTGCCAGTGAAGGACATAATACATTTAATGTCTAGTCAGTCAGTGAGTCAGTAGCACAATACATAATACCAGCCATTTTGAACCAAGATCCACCCAGAATGTGGATGATAATAATAATAATAATAATAATAATAATAATAATAATAATAATAATAATAATGATAGTAAAGTAACAAGTAACACCCCGTTCTTAACATTAATCATCCATTACAAACCCCAATGTACTTGAATACACTAATGAAAGCATATGGTCGTCCCGGGATTCGAACTCGGGACATCACACCCAGAACATAAACATCTAAACCATTATACTGTACCACCAACACAGTTTTAATTGTACTGTATGAATATTTAGAAGCTGTTATTACTGTAGTCAAACAAATCATATTGCATATTTTTATGGCCTGTAAAAGATATCTAAACAATTATGAGTAGGGAGTCAACATCATGACTGTCAAAAAATACAAATAGAATTGTTAACCCCTTACCGAGGATGTATTGTGTGTTATTCTAGCTATATTTAGACAATTTTATACAGCTTAGGAGGAAAAAGTAGTAGTTAGAATGGATAATCAAGATAGTTTGAAGTCTTTTAATTGCTACACGTCCTCCCTAAGCTGGATAAAATTGTCTAATAATATCCAGATTATAATGGCAAGGACAACTCGGTACTAAAGGGGTTAAATTCCAGCATCATTGGGTAACTAGTTCATTATTGGGTCTAATCGACATGAGCTTATTTATTGTCAATTTTGTCAAAGGGAAACAAAAATCTTTTGTAATGGGTGACCTTACACGAATCATATGTCCGCAATTGTTTAACCAATTTGTTTAATTGATGGCTAGATATGGGCCTTAGCGGACACTCCTAAAATCTTGCTAGAGCCCATTAATGTCAATAAATATCCTTACTAATTCCACTTTTTGATCTTAAACGACATCATTGAGCAATTGTAAGCTTTTGAATGAAGTCAACTGAAACCTGTGCCACATTTTAAGCCACTTATCACCGGACTCGAGCACAAGATCCGCATATGTGGGGTCGCACATTGCAGCCCCTGAAAAATACAGTTTACCTCCAAAATACAGGTACCTGTACTGTACAGTTGTGAGTATTAATAAGGTTACTTCCAGTTGATCCTTTGAATCTTTAAAGCCAAGTTCCGAATCATCTGGGATAAACAAGCTAGAGGTTAGAATGGAGACGATTCATTCGTTGGCAGAGAACGTATTGATAGAGGTTCAGGCAGCCAATGATTCACTTTTCTTTGCCCAGGGAATGTAGTATCAAGCAGGCATGAATTCTCTCTTCCTTTTGAGCTTATATAATACCAAGATATACTACTGTATATTACACTAAATATTCCACTATAACCGGTATCTCACCAGAGCTTTTTCTCTCAATTTTGATCGTCAACACTGATCTGACAGCTTGTGAGGTAAGCTTTTAAGATAAATTGTTTACCAAAAGTACTCAGGGTAGTTGCCGATACCAGTGCAAAAGATCCCAGAAATGTTTCCAAAATAATGTTGACCATCGATAATTGACGATAAAATCTCTCTTGTAATACTTTCTTAACACAGCAACTCAAACAGCAACATTTCTAAAGAGATACAGTAATAGAAACTTGGTTTGTACAGCAACCATAAGTTAAACACATTACTTATATTTCAATACTAAAGTATCCACTGCACTTACTTCATCAGACTTACCAAATATTATCAGATAATTCACAATTAATGATATTACCATTTTAATATTTCTAGAAATATGAAATTACCTTAGTAGTGTCACTTGCGAAGTTATACTGGTTATTTTTAAGAAAGCTATGGTGTTATTGCAGTGACATTACTCAAGTAGTTGAAAACATATTATCGTATAGAGAGTAGTTGACGTCTGCATACTGTATAAAGTTTAAAATATCATCAGATCACTTGTTCCAATTATCAAAACTTCTGCAAGTTTCTATATAATTGTTAAGGAAATATCACAGTGTCATTCACTTGCACACTACTGTAGAGTCAAATTTAGGAAGCATCTACTGGGTACCGTACATTATTAAGCAAATACAGATCACATACTCAAACATCCTGTCTTACCTCCATATTTCCAACTTTGATTAGCTCTAGTATTAAAACCAACAGAAGTGTATAGGTTCGAGTCTTTGGCAGAGAAGATTCATATTTTTTTCACCAACCAACTTTACTTCTAAACTCAATTAATGAAATCAACAAATACATGTGGCACTCCAAGGACTCGAACCTAGGATACTCACACCGAAATTCCGCGCATTTATGCATTACGCTATCAAGACAGTTTAAGAATTATGCACAAGTCTACGATTTATTATGCAGTTTCGAATCCTGCCACAGATATCACCCACCCAGTTAATGGCCAGGATAAGTACTGAATCTGGCAGACCACCTTGGAACCTGCTTCTCTCAATGTGAATGCATAGCAGTTGTTATAAAATAAATATATACAAAATATAGAAGTAAGTTCATGGCATACATGAACAATGTCTATAAAATCAAAATTTGTTAATTTTGGTTGAGAAATGTTTATTCGTACATCAATGGAGGAAAATAAAGTTAAAATTATTAACGTGAACCACGACTTTTGAGTATGACTGTACTGTAAATAATAATTGATAAGTGGAGTACAAAACATTATCACGTGTGAAATAGGCACAATACTAATTATATATTTTAAAGAATATAATTCTTCTCTGCAATACCACAAGTGTTATCAAGACAGAAATGTTAAGAACTCTGAGGTTGTTCATATTGATTTAGCCACTATAGAATAAATGAGGAAAAATCGGGTAAATAGTGAATATAGACTAGATTACTGTTTACATTGATTTGATACAAGAATGAATATAGGTAATTAATTAATGAAAGAAGTAGGAGAGTGTTCACATTTGATATATTGTATAGTAGAACAAATTATCAAAAAAGGAAAAATTATGAAGTAGTGAGCTTCGAAGATATTTACATTAAATATCAATGAGAACAAATTACTGTATAAAAAATGAGCAAATATTGTAGTAAATTAGAATACTGTATATTATGCACAGTTAAATATGCAGAATCCTACATACATATACACATAAATCAGACGCCCTTAACCCCTTCTGTACCAGCGACGGCAGGGAGCCGTCAGTAGATAAGTCACTCCCCAGTCCCAGCGACGGCAGGGAGCCGTCAGTAATGTACTTTCCTTGTAACTGCCAGTATCAGGCAGTGCCTGGTATCACAACCGTTTGAGCACTGCTCTCGAGTTGGCACCACTTCTCAACTTATATCCAACCCTCTGCAGACTGCAGGCTGGGAGAGCCAGTATTCCTTCATCTTTTGAGGTGGGAGGTTGTTCTATCTTGCCATTTTGGCCACATTGCTTGGAACTGGGGGGGGATTTTATTACTGTATCCTCCGGTACAGTAGGGGTTAAGCACCCTTGAAGCACCCTTAAAAGTATAATCAAAATTTGAATGCAGTTTCTATCTTTCTTCAATGTAGAAGTTATCCCAGTTAAGATGAAGAGAGTACAGTATAGCAATATTTAAGTTAACACTATCTTGTGCGGCGTAATGAGAATTATTATGATTTTGTTTAATTATTGTCGATTAGAATCGTCTAATGGTAAACAGAATATGATTAAAATTACGTCATGGTGGTGAAGGGGTTAAGGAATCTTTCAAATTAACTTTACTCTAGACAACATTACCATTGAAATGGTTTGGTTATTCATTGTATTGGACACAGGCCAGTACAGGTTGAGATCTTGTTGTGAAGGATGACTAAACTAAGGCAGAGATAGATACTTTATTAAGGAACACCCCATTCTTAACATTAATCATCCATTACAAACCCCAATGTACTTGAATTTATTAATGACAGCATAATTATGGTCCTACCGGGATTCAAACTCGGGACACCACACCCAGAACATAAGCATCTAAACCATTACACCACCAGCACAGTTTTTCAGATAAATTCATTACAGACATATTGTTTGTAATTTGGTGAACACTGAGTAAAGTTAAAATTGTAATCTAGTTGAGGGTTAAAACATTTGTGTCGAGTCCTTAGCTGAGAATTACTTTCATAGGATTTACGCATGATTTTATGCATGGTATAAATATCTGGGAACTTTATTCTCACATATCCTGAACTAATACATTCATGTAATATCGATTATAAACTCTTTTTCCTGTCACCTTGATGCCAGTGTATGCTCACATTTCCTGTCACCTTGATGCCAGTGTATGCTCACATTTCAACCTAATGTATGACGTTGCTCTTTATGAAAGAAGAAGAGAACATAATACTGTACTATATCCGCAATATTATCAAAATATTTACTTGACTTTTGCAGTACTTTTTAATTCTGACAGTTTTTCTCCAATGTTTTATTAAGATTTGTTTTTTCTATATGAGTGAGGGAGACAAAAGGCAGAACTGCCTGTGACGAGTGCCTCTCCAAGAGTTGTGCAATATTTGTTCACTTATTTTATAATATGGTAACCATGGCTATTTATTTCAATCTGTGTATATCAGTTATTTTCCACTAGTGCAGTTAAGCTTCCCAATTGTGTTAGTGGTTGAATAACTTGATAACATTGAAGATGAGTTTGTTTTTATGTTAAATTAAATCTGCTTCACTAAATTAATCAAGTTCTTGTTGTTATTAATTACTTCTTGAACAGATACAGTAAGATAGTAAACTGCTGGGATTTGTTTAAGGTAAAATGGAGATGAAAATAATGATAATAATGAAGTCTTACCCATACAGTACTGGACAAATTTGATCTTGATGTGTATCAAACCAAATCAAAGAGGAAAAGGATGATGTTGTTGATGGTGAAGTCTTGTTTGTTTGCTTTGTTGGTTTAAAAGCCTACAGTGACCAGCATTATTTTTCTGCCCTTTAGTTCTTGGTGTTGGTGTGTAAATATGTGAATCAAGCTGTCATATTCTGTATACACTAATCTGCCTCAACACTATTCTGCTCACTACTGGTTCATGTATAAAGTACTGGTGTCAAGTAAAATAGGCATCCTCATACAGTATTTGACAATATTTTGTTTTCATCATTTGATCTATTGGTGGCATGGTCGGTAGCGCGTCTGACTGCTGATCAAAGTGTCCGCAGTTCGATCCCACACCGTGCCTTTGGTAGACGGCAATAGTTTGGGCAGCTCGGTCAATAGTCTGTTCATTCTAGGTTGGGCAGAAATCGTAACCCCTAACCTCTCATAACTCAAAAAAGACTAGAGTAATCGAGCTAATATTTCTACCAAATAGGAAGCCTTGGCTAGGGAATAGGTGTGGAAATTGACAGGTCATTTGCTCTAGCCCTTTATGAGTTACAGAGGTTAGAGGTTACACTTTCTGCTCAACCTAGAATGAACGGACTATAGTGATTTGTGGCAAAATGTTCAGTCAAGACCCTGTAACAAGTGTACGCCCTAGCCCTGTCAATCAAGGGAGTGCACAGCGTTAAAACCTGCATCATTTGATAATATGGCCAGGAAAGAAATACGTAGGCAGTTCCTGGACAACTCAACCAGTAGATCTCAACCAGTGCCAAGTTAACCAAAGCTATCTAACCAGTACAGTACAGTCGAGGACATAAGGTTATTGACATTTTGTTTTGCCAGACGCCGTAATTCCCGAGAAGGGGTGGCTATGAACATTAGGCATTTGTCACGAATTGCAAGGTCAAGTTGCCTGGGCTTGACATCTACCAATAACAGTACGGCCTCGATCCGCCGACCCTTTGATCAGCAACCAACGCTCTATTGACTATGCCACGGCTCGCACGGCTAATTCAGACAAAATGTAGATAACTGTGAGGACACCTATTGACACAACGGTAGGATAGCACGATCATGGCCATGGCCTTCCTTAGTGACTCGGGGTTGTTCAGCCAGGCAGCTTAGGGAACGACAACAACAACAATGGTAGGAGAAATATGTTACACGTGTGAGGAGAGCTCTTATTTATGATGTTTCGTTAAAGAGTTTATAAAGAGAAACTTTTATCAAAATAAAAGCCTGTCCTCACATGATGTTTCTCTTACTACAGCATTGGTGTTAGCTTCTTGGCAATATACTGTATATACAGTATTGTCAGATTCAATCCAAGTCCTGTAACTGTAACTCTTACGATCAGATGACGTTTTTATTTAATCTAGCTACCTCCTTATCATTTTGTGTAGCTTAGGAAGTACACTCATGCTCAGCAATGCTGCCTATTAATTATCAAAGCTGTCTCAGGCTGAATTGAATTTCCTTACTTACATTTTAAAGGTTCGTTTGATTCACCCACGGCCTCAAAATATATCAGACTTTATAACCGCGACTATACTGTACATCCATTATTACATTACCCAAGTTATCCTTTAACTCCCTTAAGGGATAATAGTACTCTGAATTTCATAGAGAATCATGATGCATATATGGGAAGATACTGTATATATTGTGGTTCTCTAACAACTCCTAAGCTAAATTAGATAAAAAAAAAAAAACTAGAATAAATTATAGTCGTCCTCTGATTGATGACAAGTGACAGGAATTGATAACCAAGTAAAAATCCAAAAAAATATGCCTTGTTTTTCCTCTACTTGAAATTGTCTTATAATAGTATATGATCCCCCGACCATGTGTATATATAAATGTAATACCCACAGTCTATGCAAATATATACAGTATCTTGAAGAGGAAATATAAAAAGAACTGCACAAGCAACATTTCCGGCAAATTTATTCAGCATTTCTGGTGTAAAAGATTCTGAATTAACGTTTTGTGAGAATTAAGCCACCTTTTAAAAAAAAATCCCTTGAGTCTAAATTGTCAATGCAAATGCAAAAGAGGTTTAAAACATAGCTAGAAAAAAGTATCGATCAAAAATTGCCGGAAAATATGTTCTTGTGACTCAAAAAGAAGAGCAGAAGAGGTGAATGAAATGGATAGCAATATAATAATATGTATCAAAATTATTAAACCATAGTGTACAGTATAGAATTCTAGCACATTTTTTATTTTTCTATTGTAAAACTTGTTCATCTTGTGTATATGCAGTACAACCTAAATATCGTAGGGAAACTGTTCGACTTAGTCTTTATTTATCTTTTTTAGACTATGGCTCTTATTCCTAGATACCGGTAAACACCAGCATTGTTGGTGGTAATTATTACAGTTTTACTGAATTTATAGCCAGTATATATGATGTGCTAGTTGTTATAATGGCAATGCGAAGTACTGGAGCATTTTTATATTAGGCTACTGGGCTGGTCCTATCAAGAGTGAGGTTTGGCATTCTCTACCCAACCTTAGCCATTTCTGGCCAAAACCCAAACACAAAAACCTAAAAACCTATACTGTAATAATATCCTAAATTGGGGCATCGGATAATGAGGGAGACCTGTATTTCAAGTAAATTGGGGCATCGGATAATGAGGGAGACCTGTATTTCAAGTAAATTGGGGCATCGGATAATGAGGGAGACCTGTATTTCAAGTAAATTGGGGCATCGGATAATGAGGGAGACCTGTATTTCAAGTAAATTGGGGGCATCGGATAATGAGGGAGACCTGTATTTCAAGTAAATTTCAGAAGACCAAGGTAATATGAAAAAGTCTAGGTGCTTTACAATACAGGACATTTATGGACAGGAACTACTTGATTTTTTGAAAGAGGGGGTTTATTGTACTGTAATTCCATGGCACCATTTTGTTGTATTTATTCAGCAAATTATTTCTATTAAATTATAAAGATGGTTCTATCACTGTGCATGATATCAGTGTAGAAACTTCCTTTGCAAGATTTTTCCAAGAGAATTACATAGGTATTGGTTTTATGAAATAGGTTTCCAAGTCGACCAGCATCCATTAATGAGAATATATCCTATTTTTGGGTATTATTTGTTATATGGTAATGTACTTTTGAAGCTACATATGTAAAGAGCTTCTACTTTATCCTTTGCTTTAATCAATTCAGGTACATGATGCTAGACTTGAAAAAGTTGACATTTCTATATTTGATTTGTGCATGAATTTGATAACCAAGGGAAAATTTATCATACGGTGGAAGGTATTTTTATTGTACTGTTTGTGTATTATGGAAAGACTTGCAAGACATAATTATGGAAAGATAACTAAAAGAATAGTACAGTACCAGTATGTTATAAGTTATTATTATGCTACCATCAAGGCAACTGAGTGGACCAGATAGAAAAAGTTGCACAGTGATTTTAAGGAAAGAAACATGTCAAATTTATGTTATTAAAGACAAAGTTGGGTGAAGCTGTTTGAAAAAGAAAACGGGTAGCCAAATTTATGTTATTAAAGACAAAGTTGAGTGAAGCTGTTTGAAAAAGAAAACGGGTAGCCAAAGAAAATATGCTACCAACAGGATAACGCTGAATGGAGAACATAACCTAACCTACTTATTACTTTTCAATATTCAACATTCCAATGGCTATTATCGATACTTAAACCTAACCTATATTATCTAACCTAACCTAGACTAAGAGATGAAGAATGAAATGTGAATATTGTACAGTCAGAAGCTAAAATTCCTTCCCACCTCTGCTCTGATTTAGGTTAAAACCAAGCAATGGTAAGTTGGACACCTGGGCCCATTTTTACTAACCAATACAAACTACTATATGAAGAATAGTGAGTGCAAAAGAGTGGAGCTCATCTCCACCCTTTTGTGTTTTAGGATTAGCAATGTAGGAGATAATTCATTCACACTTGTAAATTCTGTTTGTATCGTAGGTCATAGTGGTGAGAAAATATGGGCCCTGAACCACTGTAACAATATAGGGCCATTTTATTAAACCGTGGTAATAGCTTTCCCTACGACCTTTCCCGACCCAGATTGATCGTTATACAGATAAGTGATAAGGGTCAATCTGGGTCGGGAAAGGTCGTAGGGAAAGCAGCTCTTACCACGGTTTAATAAAATGGCCCATAGTGGTGTCGGGAGGAAGGTAGGAGGGTTACAGTTGTTCAGACGTCCAAGCTTTCAATAGCCTTGGTTTCAACTTCACTAAGAGGAGAGGCAGGAAGAAACTTTTGGCTTTTGACTGTACGGAGAAGAGTTAGCGAAATGTAAACAAAAAGTGAAAGATTAAACAAACTGTGTATACAGGTTGCTAAGTGGAGCATCTGTGACTGAGAGTAACTGTACACTCTTGGTCTTAAGTTTTGCCCGACTTTCATAACTTCCATTTTGATTATCTCTCAAGTAAGAAGAACAATGCAGTCCTTAACCCCTTCAGCATAGATAGACACTTTACCCCTTTGATTCATAGATGGCCTTCCAGGACTGAATTATACCACCTGATTATAGCCAGGTTAAATACTGATAATGTTAAGAATTTATATTATTATTATGACCGGGTATTAGTATTAGTATTATTATTATTATTTTTTTTTTTTTTTTTTTTTTTTTTTTTAGAATGAAGTGAAATACAACCTTGAATATTGAAAGGATTGAGGGCTTTAATTTTCTTCTTACTGGAGAGCTTGCCAAAGTTGGGATCATGGAAGTAGGACACGACTTACGAGCATGACTGTATCAAGACGGGATTATGCGAGTGCTTTATCCCGCAACTTTTGTTTTGCCAACTCTGATCTGGCTGCTTGTGATGTGTACTTTTATTATAGAAATTCTGTCACCTATGATACTCTACATTCAGTCTATAATAATAATATTATAATAATAATAATGCTTTATTCCAGACTCACACAGTACAGAGGGGACCATACTGGGGTCCATATATATCTTACAGTAACATAAATATACTGTACATAGGCTACATAAAATAAAAATAAATTAAATAATACCCAGCTAACCAGCTTGCTAGTATGTAGATCTCAGCACTGCCTCAACCAAAAACAGTGGTCATAGTTTATTATACTGTCTTCTAGCTATATTTAGACTATTATGCAGCTGCTTAGGAAGGATCTAGGGTAGTTAAAGTTGGTTGAGATAGTTGGAAGCCTTATTATTGCTAGAGGTCCTTCCTAAGCTGATTAAATTGTCTAATAGTTCCCAGAATACGATGAATAGGACGTCCCTGATACTGAATGGGTTAATTCTGTCACCTGCATTGCACTAGAATTCAGTCTAGTAATTGATATAATTTCAAATTAGTCTCAAAGTGTTGGCAGCTTCTAATATATACTTTTATAATAATTCTGTCATCTATAATAATCTAGATTCAGTCTAGATATCATTGTCATTTCCAATTACCTGTAGTCTCAAACTGTTGGCAGCTTCTGATAGATATTTCTTATAGAAATACACAATGATCTGAAATCAGTCTGGTTAACGTTACCATTTCAGAATAGTCTCAAAGTGTTGCCAGAATAATAATAATAATAATAATAATAATAATAATAATAATAATAATAATAATAATAATAATAATAAAAATGCTTTATTCATATTTTTTCACCAACCAACTTTACTTCTAAACTCAATTAATTAAATCAACAAATACATGTGGCACTCCAAGGGCTCGAACCTAGGATATTCCAGACTCTCACAGTACAGAGGGGACCATACTGGGGTCCATATAAAATACAATACAGAACAAAAAATACTACAAATATAAAAGTATACATCACAAGCGGCCAGATCAGAGAAGCAGATGAAAAGTTTCCGGAAAATGCCCTTGTGTAAATCTACCTTATTACCTTATATTTAATTTCCAGCCTAGTTAAACCTGCGTTGCCTGAGCACGGCTAGCGGTGGATGTATCGGAGTCATGGAATCCGAGTCAAAATGTTGCGGTCATGTGTGAGATGGGTAAGCCTTTAGAAGACTCTTTTGTCCTGTAATAGTTAGGATAGGAGAGGTTAAGTTTGGTTAGTCTGTGCTATCCTAACCCTTCTAGCCTTACTAACCTACTTGCATTGTCCACTAATAGTTAGGATAGGTAAGGTTAAGTTTGGTTAGTCTGTGCTATTCTAACCCTTCTACCCTTCCTAACCTACTCTTAATATCCTTTAATAGTTAGGATAGGAGAGGTTAAGTTTGGTTAGTTTGTGCTATCCTAACCCTTCTAGCCTTCCTAATCTACCCTATCATATCCTTCCTAAGCTACCTAACCTTACCTATCCTCTCTGTAGCCTACCTGACCTAACCTGTTCTTCCCAGTCCTAACCAAACCATCTTAGTTATAAACTATCCTATCCTTTCTAGGTTACTTAACCTTACCAGTGGTGCATCACTTGTCATACTCCCCTCACTGTTCATCACATCTTTAGTAACTGTTCTGCTTATTCCTGTTATCGTTTTTTTTTTTTTTTTTGTAGATGTTTAGGTGACAATCACCACGGTCGATCTGGGGATCCGCCGCTAATGAGCTAGTCCTGGAATCTTTACGACTCTGAATCTTACGATTCTTTACAGGACTGAACATGCCATTTTTATCGGCAATAGCTCAGAGAAGAGTGTTGAGAGGGGAGAAGGGGTGTTGGAGAGAGAGGAAGGTGTTGGAGTGGCTTTGTTATGTGTGTTTTGTCTGTATACGTCGTCAGGATGTCCCCTGACTGGGTGCAAGCATGTGAAACATGCTAGGACGTACTACCACACCCACTAAATGTCCTGCTTACTTTGGTAATATAAATCCCTTGCTGACATTCTATCTGACTCTCCGACTTTTTCCTTGTTTCCCATAATTCGGTATCTACGCCATTTTAACCTTTTAACCGCAATATGATTTAATCCTTCAGGCCAGCCCTGTGAGAGTTTTGTTCTAGACTCAGTGGTCTGGTTAAACAAACTTTTAATTAATTAATTACTTAACCTTACCTATCCTTCTCAACTTAATATATATATCCTAACTTAATCTATCATTCCTATTGTATCCAAGCCTTCCTATTCCATCCTACCTACCTAACATAACCTTACGTTACCTTACCTAACTTAATTAATCTCTCCTACCCTAACTGTCAAAGCACAACGACCCTCTTATGAAGGTTGACCGAGAAATGAATATGGCCCTCCGATACAATTCTGCCGCTAACGTTTTTCCTGCGACTGTGGCTTTATGTAGCATTTTTACTGTCCCAACCACCACCTCTCTCGCTGTCGTGGCCAGATCCTTTGTGTACGCCCAGAGTCAATATATTTTGTGGAGGAATTTGTGATTTTTATTATACCTTTTTAGGAAATTTAGTAGAATAGGATGTTTGGAGAAGTTGTTGTTGTTCCCCAAGCTGCCTGGCCGAACAGCCCCAAGGCCCCGAGCAAGGCCAAGGCCATAACCGAGCGCCCCCACAGAACCCTCCCCGCTGTTTGGAGAAGTTGTTGTTGTTGTTGTTGTTGTTGTTCCCCAAGCTGCCTGGCCGAACAGCCCCAAGGCCCCGAGTAAGGCCAAGGCCATAAACGAGCGACCCCACAGAACCCTCCCTGCCGACCACAATAAAGCCTGGGTGACCGAAGCCACTCCATGGCGGGGGGGCTGAGAGGGTGCGTAAACGCCCGGGAAACCAAAGCCCCACCCAGGGCCCTGTGCCCCTCAGCAATTATGAAGAGAAAGTTGAGGGGCAGAGGAATAATGTTTGGAGAAGTAATCGTAAGTACCGTTGGCCACATTAATGTGTGTACACTTCTCGTTTTAACCCCTTCTGTACCGGCGATGTCTTTATAATTTTCATCTAGCTATATTTAGACGATTGTATGCAGTTTTAGAAGGATCTGTGGTAGTAAAAAGGGTTAAGTGTGATAGTTTGAAGACTGGTAATTGTTGGAGGCCCTTATTAAACTGAATATAATCGTCTAATAGTAGCTAGAATGAAATGAGAAAGACGTCGCCGGTACAGAAGGGGTTAATGTATAGAAGGAAAGTTAGCATGGTTGAATTACAAGTGTATTTTCCCATGCAATAGTTTAATAATATTACCAATTAATGGTTTTGTAGCAAATTATTCTTGTAAGTCAATCACACCATGTTTCCTTCCATACATAAAATCATGGTGTGGATACAAAGTTTGATGACATTACAATACGAAAAAGCAAGGAAACATTCTTCATAAATAAACAATTAAAACCGCAACTTAATAAAGATATCTGAATGCCTATCTGTTAACACACTGTTCCAGGTTTGCTATAGTTAATACAGACCTTGATATGTTCCTTCTTATCTCTCTCTCTCTCTCTCTCTCTCTCTCTCTCTCTCTCTCTCTCTCAGTATATATGTATATATTAGTTAATTTTTATAGGACTACTGTAGGCTACGTGTAAAACATGACACAATCCTCAACCGGGATGGTTTTGACCCTAGATTTATTTCAGTACTCATAGTTTGGGTGGAGGGAAGATATTTAACATTTACGAGTTCTGAATGTCACAATTATGCAGTACCTTATATAGAGCATAGCAAGGATTCATTAATTAATCTGAGAGAGAGAGAGAACGCAAATATACTTTTATTTCGTTATTCATTCAGTCCAAGACACGATATTATAAGAAATTATATTGGTGAGAGCGTGTTGCGAATTTGTGTTTTCTCCAAATGGCAACCAATATACACAGTGTAGTTAATTTTTATACAAATAAATCACGACAGGCCCTCAAATAATGTGTGGGTTTCCCGTAGATTTATTTTATTAAGGGGGGATGGGCGTATTTATTGACTTATCTTTTTATTATTTATTTTAGTTTCCTCCCTAAACCTCCATGAAGCTTAAAAACAACATCGCCAAGATCCCCCTGCGAGATATATTTGTACATTTTCCCAGCTAAGTGGCCAGGGCTTAATTCTAGGAGAGAGAGAGAGAGAGAGAAAAAAACCAGCTGTGGATAGTATAGGCAGGTGTCGGGTGCCATAACTATAACTTATAGGCTCTACATTATAGGTTTATAGGTTTAGGTTATATTCATATACTACAATTTGTGCTGAATCGACAGGTAATTATTGAGGTCAGTTGGAGACGATAAATATTCCGTTAAGGGGGTAGTGCTTGGTTTTTAGTCTATATATTTATATATTAATATATTTTTGAGATTTCTCGCTAGACCTCCATCAAGCTTAGAAAAACAACCCTAGACCCCCTTTCAAGATAAATTTGTAAATTTTTCGGTAGAAAAATGTTTTGGCAGAAGGCCGGTTTCTTCTGAAATTAGAGGCTCGCTTTCTCTCACCAGGAAAAAATCGACATCTAAAGGGCACGAAAGGTCTTAATATTGACACAAAATGAGGCGAAAGGTCTCAAAATCGCCAAACTAACGGATCTCAAAACTAGTAGGCCCTATGCTAAACATGAGGGAGAAGGGGGTCCATAAAAAGCGAATACTACATACCTTACTTTAATATACCCCACTAAGTTATCCTATCTATTTCTATTTTAAGTTAAGTAGCTCCACTAGCTATAAGTCTACGCCTGCCTAATTAAGACCAGCCATTAAATACTAATAAGTTTTTTTTGGCTGAACAAAATATAATTATTTAATTCACGGAGTGCGTACAAAATTATGTGGGGAACTAAACATTATTATATACATGCAGTACATATAAATACATGTAGGAAATACACAGGCCTTTGCTTGGAGTCCCACACAGTTTAATGTGAAGGCATTCGTTACACCTTAAAGGCTTGGAATTCCCAAAACAGGGCGAATTTATCTGTTTATTTTCCAAGTTAAGTGTGCAGAAGCGGTTGGGTGGGAGAGGCGTGTTTATACTCGTGGTGTTACGTGTGTATGTGGGTACAGTTTTGTTGTGGTACAAAGGAGTATACAGGAAAAACAAGTAACAACAGATCTACTGATCCGTGCGAGAATGCAGTCAGCTAGTCTACCGAACCTATGTGAAAACAGAAAGAGCATAGCATGATGGCTTTCCAACACACAACAAACTCCCAGTTCCTGATTTTGACTATTGCATTAGTACTATACTACTTTTGTTTAAGGTCAAACACTCTACACCAGGTATTATAGAGATAGATAGCCGGTTTGCCACAGTTATAACAGAAAACCGATTACGACGGGTAGCTGTGGCCTGATGAAGTCCATCCGCCTCTCTATTTTGCCTTGGGGTTAGTTGTTTGACTATCTAAATGTTTTCATATATCTAGTTTTATTTCGACTCTTTTCACATGTGTGTGCGTGCGTGCGTGTGTGATTTACTGTTCTGGTTAACCAATTAATATTAACCTATTCCATACCGGTAACGTCTTTTTCGTGATATTGTGGAAACTATTAGATGATTTTATTCAGCTTAGGAAATGCCTCTAACAATTAAAAAACTTCGAACTATCACTTATCACAAAATCGTCTAAATATAGCTAGAATAAAACTAAAGAGACGTCGCCGGTACAGAAGGGGTTAACTGAGAAAATCTTCCCATGACCATAATTACAGGTGTTATTGGTAGCCCGTGTGCAGGTGTTGGCCGCTAATCTTATGTTTAATTACGGTCTTAACTCTTTGTATTTCCCAGTCAAAAAAGAAAACAAAAAGGAAAAGTGAGGATTGGGCCTGAGTATAATTATGGATGAATGGATGGATTTCTGCGTCACTAAAACAAGATCATTCAAGTGTTTGCTTTTACGTTTATCATATATTATAGCTATACTCAGGGTCCAGAGATACACACTTAAATACTTTCTGGTCTTGTGGGTTATCAGACATTTGGTTAATAATTATTGAGGATCTTACTTGCTGTTGCCCTTATCGAACAATGTATTTTAGTTTGTCCCTTTAGGCTAACACAAATTATATACACTCTAACTATACTTTGAACAAAACTTCCAACAATCCCCCCCCCCCCCCTTCCCCCTCTCTCTCCCCCAATTTTCAAGCTAAAGGGGTACATTATTCAATAGAAATATGTCGCGGGCAAAGGCCGATTTCATGTAATTTACAAACTCGCCATTGCTTGCCCACTACAAAAAAATTACACCTGAAAGGAGTGAAGCGTCTTATTTTCGCCAACCTAATGTAATGAAACGTCTTAAAATCTGCAAACTAATAGAGCGAAACAGGAATGACCCTAAAAGACCCCCCGCGGATGAAATAGAGTTACAAATACAAAAATAATACGCAAATATACAAGATTAGCACAAGCAGGACTGAGCACACGTATCTCGCCCGCCCAGACGTCGACCCTGAACGTAAAACCCGGCAAGGAAAACGTCGAACAACATTGAAAACCCCGCGAACGTTAAGCAGGCAAACGTACCCATGCACAGATGCCGCCATGTGCCGCCTTTGCCATTGGCTTTAATTAATTTGCAGGTTTATTAGTTACGACTGTTTGTATCCGTAAGTGCGTGTGTATCTTTAAAGGCCGAGTAAAACTGTTGGAAGAATTACGAAACATTTAAAGAGGTAGCATCCTCAGTGCTCAGCTGTGTGCTGGCGCCACATTGCCACCGCCCTAACCTTCATAGATTTTACTATATTTTCGCGATTATTAGATTCTGGGTAATATCCTCTTATCAGGCTAATTCTAAATCATTTTATGCTTAGTTGCAAATATTGATTAGAGGTATGGAGAATTTGTATGCGAAACAAACGCCAAAAATACACATAGATTATGTGGCAACAAGCGGCATGTTGCGACCTCCATTCCATGACGGCGGCAGTCTGGGCTGAGCCAGTGTGAGGGGTGGATGACTGTCGCATCGTGATCCCCAAAACCGAACCCCCCGTCGTCTCCCCTATAAAGTTTGTTAGCCAGTGGATGTATTATAGTGATGGAGCGAGGTGGCGGTGGAAGTAGTGGTAATGGTGGTGGTGGGGATGAGAACAACCGATGCGCGTGTGGCAGGACCCTACAGATGTTGGGTGTTCATGTCACCCCCACAACGGGCGGACAGTTCCAACTCCGGGTCGCCGCCACGGATTCAATCGAGTTCCTGCGGCGCCTCGTCTCCAAACGTCTGCGGGTACCCAAGGAGCGCATCTGTCTCCTGTACCGCGACAGGTGCGTCCACAACTATAGCTATATGTAGATGTAAACTTACAGGATATAGGACTAGCCTAGATCAAGATACGCCCTCAAATTTGACCCCAGATGGTACTTCACAAAGGTCCATGTAGCTATCATACACCAGATTCCAATTATATTGCTAGGTGAACAGGTGCCTGGAGGATGGAGACACAAATATGCTTACTTACATGATGAGAGAACAACGCCCATCAAATGTATCCAACATACATTTACGTACAGGCTAAACGAGGCACGCCTATCAAATTAAGCCCAGATGGGATGAGACTCCACCAAGGGCCTGGATGCTCAAAGTCCTAAATTGGAATGGTCAACGTCACAAGAAATCAATTAACAATTTTGCGACACATGCTACGGCAGTATAACTCCGAAGAGCTGCGACAAAGTAAGTTTTTTAGGGAGCCAGGATACTCCCGGTATTTAGCCTACTAGGCCTAGGCCTATATCGCATCATTTCACATTCAGTATCGTCATTCTCGTGTCAGCAATAGCCTACTCAAAACACATTATAGCCTGTGCCTAGGTTATATATATATATATATATATATATATATATATATATATATATATATATATATATATATATATATATATATATATAGAGAGAGAGAGAGAGTGAGTTAGTTAGTTTCGTAAGTATTGAACTGTTAATGTTATAACTTACCATGCCATACGTAAATTTTCCTTCGAGTATTCGGCCCCATGTTCCCTTTACCTGTACTGCAATAAACTGCAGTGCTAGATGAACAGGTGCGAGAAGCTACATCATACTTTTGACTGAGGCGCTTATCAAATATAACTCAGATGGAACGTCACAAAGGTTCACATTTAATTTAAAACTATCATAGTTTATGTTTTGTCTGTGTCTATTTACTGCTAGGTGGACAGATACATCAAGAACGACATTTATTGTTTTATTTTCAGGCTCCGCCTTTCCTGAAATTCCTGTCATCATTCTCATTCTCCGTATGTTTCATTTCTCTCTGTTCCCACTTCTATCTTATTTTCATGTCCTCCCCACCTTTTCCTTCCTCCCATTTGAACCATTTCCTAATCATTTGTTCTCTTACTTTTCTTGTTTCTTGCTAATTCTTCTTTTTCTTTGAATTTCTCTTTACCTTCTTTTTCTTCCCCCCTCGTGTGTGTAATATTATCCTTGGCCTGCCCTGGGGTATAGACACACACACACACATGACTTAGACTTACACACTCACTATAGATACACACACACAGGCTACTCTCGTGTCGTCAACCAACCTTGACAATCAAAATGGGTGTCAATCTCCAAAATATGAATTGTGTTATCATTATGGTTTATTATTTTGTTATCATTACAGCGCGACGGAGCGGCGTAGGCTCGAGCTCTAGGGGGGTCCGGGGGCATGCCCCCCCCCCTGATTTTTTTGAGAATTTAGGTGTCTAAAACAGTATTTCCTGCAATCTAAAAGAAATCAAGATGGAAAATATGGAGACCAAAATTATGTCAATTTAGGCCTAGGCCTACCTATTTTGTTTCCTAAAAAAAAAAAAAAAAAATGGTTGGGGAGTTTCTGTTATCATTATACAAAAAGTTAATTTGCGTTATCACTAAAAAAAACAGCGTCGTTTGACACCCTGAATCAAATCGATAAATGTTTAGCCTAAGTTAGAAGAGTAGATGCACATATTCAGAGTATCTCCAACAATGCAAGTAACCTATAAATAATTTGATTTATTTATTACCCGAATCATATATGATAGCCTATACGGTATATACCGTATATATACGGCATATACGGTACATATTTTGGTTATACTGATGTTTTGGACCGACAGTTAGCTCATCAATCTGTTTAGGCCTAATAGGTCCGTTAGAGCATATACATCATTGCTATATATGGCATTAAGAGCTGAAATGTATTATAAGGGAGAAAAAACAAAAACGCTAAAATACATGTATAGGCCTAGGCTACTGTAAAACAATAAGTTTTTCAGCCAGTACCCAACCAGCGGGGGTGTGGGGGCGGCAGCCCCCACCCATATACTAGGTTAGGTTAGGTAAGGTTGTTAGGTTAGGCTAATAGCCTAGAACATTTAAAAAAAAAAAAAAAAAAAAAAAAAACCTAACCAGCGGGGGTGTGGGGGCGGCAGCCCCCACCCATAATACTAGGATAGGTTAGGTAAGGTTGTTGGGTTAGGCTAATGTCTTCCCAAAGTTGACTATTTTTATAACATGAACTATTAGGCTACCCACTCCACCCCGTGAAATCCGAGCCAGCTTTCGTCAAAAGTTTGCTCGGGTATTCACAAAATTGGGTTGTATGGGTTTTCAATTTGGGAAAACCCGAGCCAAGTTTTGATACAAAGCGCTATATTATTGTATTTTTAACCTTTTAACCCCTCATTTTCCCTGAACTTCATAGCCCTCCCCACTAGTGAGGGGCGTGTTTTTAGATTGTTGGATAATGGGTAAATACTCATTTCCGCTCCTCTTCAGTATAAAACAACACTATATCTGAAGGAAAAATTACAAAAAACAAAATCAAACTTACTGAAATCGCTGTCGGTCCAAAAAGTCAGGTTTACCCATATTTTAGCATTAGGCCTATAGCCTAGTAAAAGAAAGTATAATTAGTTTTTAGTTTTAAGTATTTGGTCCTCGATTCCTATAATCACTGATTTTCAAGAATTCATAGTCACTGTACATTTCCCTACCTTGGTATTTCATGCCGCTTGCGAATTATTATTTAAGATTTACCGTACCGTACTCACAATTCGTTACTAACATCCAGTGAACTGATGACGTTATTAGATCCATGAACTTTGAAGATTAGGCTAGTTTTATAATTATGTCGCCCCTCATTTTTATTTTGATGAATAAATACAAATAATCGGACAATATTTACGAGCCGCACCACAGGTAGCAGCGCAATCTTAATGGGTGATGGCAAAGTAACATAAAGGTTAAGATTTGTTCGCATAGCTTTAAACTTCCGGAAATTAATGGGTAATAAATACGATGATTTCTTATTTAAAAAAATTAATGGGTAATAAATACTATCTATCTATCTATTGCCGGACGCCTTACTCCCCTTAATGAGGGTGGCCATACACAGAAGGCCCCCAAGTGGACCTATCCCTTGTAAGAGGGACAACCCATGCCAGTTTACTGAAGGACTTACAGGATTGAACACTCAATTTAGGTCCCGTCCGACCCCGAGGCCCTCTATGTATCTTTTCAGCACTATTTTTCTAGTGGTGGTCGGCTAACCTGCTTCACCCTTATGTAAGCAGTAGGCTACCATTTGTATCAGGTTTACTCCCCTAGACAAGTTGTCGACCAAGGCTGACGAGTCCCATCCACCCGGATTTGTATAAGGTGGTCTCCCCTAGATGGGTTGCCGACCAAGGCTAACGAGTCTCATCCACCCGAATATACGAAAATACGATGATTTCTTTTTTTAACTCAAGTCCGCCGCCTTAAAAATACTGTATGCGTAGCCTACCATATCTATAGTCCATTATAAGTAGGCCTGAAATTGCCAACCCTAATCTCTGTACCGGTAGGCCTAGAAATATTAGTTTGATTATATATTCAAGTAGTTTTTTTGAGCTATGGAGGTTAGTGGTTAAGATTTTGGGCCTACTTGAAATGAATAGGCTTTACCCAGGGGAGGCCTCATAGACATGTGATAAGGAGGTGGTGCTGGAACTCCTGTTTAATATGTCTGGCTTCCCTTACTGTTTCTGTTTGGGTCTCACCTACACATAGACAATACTAATAATTTTGCTCTATTAGTCTTTCAAATTTGGGGGAGACACTAGAAAACAATACCTTACTAATTTTGCTCTCTATTACTCTTTCAAATTTGGGAGAGACACTAGTTACAGGCAGTTTTGCATTTTGTCGATTTTGGCTCCTTCAAACAGACACAAAAGTCATGTGAGCCCATTCCAAGACAACTCTTTTGATCTGTCAATTTCACATCGACTTTCTAACGTTAAGCTCCACTTCATAGTTTCATGGCAGGCATAGCCTAGGCTACAACTGTCTCGGTAGCTGTGGTATGTGTACAGTCATGATCAATAGGCGTGTTTTACCTCTACTATTTCATCTTTGGATATGTTTGATAAAACAAAATAGTCCTATCATATCATAGCTGTACATAAACAGATCCTGTATTATAGCTTTAGATACCGGTAACTCAAATATATTGATACCGTACGTAAGGACAGCTGAAACATGATTTATTAGCGCTACCGTATACGATATAATCCTTTATTCAGATTAAGCCTATAGCAATAGATTTTCACAGAAAATGGAGCCTTGGCGGGAAACTCGCGACATCCGGGACACCCGGAGAGGTATAATATCAAATCATCTTCCATATTTAACTCTAGGTGATCGATAACATTATTTTCACTTCCCATTGCCAATATACTAAGACTGACTTATTGGTTTAATAGTTTAGTTAATTTTTAAGCCGCGTATTTCTATTATTGTGTGTAAGTGTTCAGGTGGAGGACTACTCTCGCTTGATTCCCAGAGACGGTGACGCTCGGTAAAGACGCCCGTAGTTATTTTTGCTTTTTGTGAGCAATATTCGGGTGCCGGAAGTGCGGAAAGAGACTAGAGGTGGTGTTTGACGAATAGCGGACGGACTGAGAGGAGAATGGGAAGGAAATAGGCTGAAATAAGGTGAGACATATGGGTGATATAAGAACAATAAGGAGTTTTAAGATAAAATTAGATAGGTATATGGACGAGATGGGTTGGGTGTGAGCCTGTGAGGGGGATCTGTCAGGTGTGGGCCAATCGGCGCTCTGTAGACTCCCGTTTTCTGACCTTACCGTTCCGTGAGGTCAGTCCTAATGGTGTGAGTGAGCTGGGCTTTATAAGCTCAGCTTATAAGGCCTTATAATTAGGGTTAAGTGTGAGAGGGATCTGCCTCGTTTGGGCCAATCGGCCTTCTGCAGACTCCCATGTTCTTATGTATACTGAAGTAGCCTATGTAGCGCACATAAATAAAGTCCGTTCCTATCCTTCATAACCTATTCCGGTACCGGTAGGCTTCTTGTGTGCAATGTCACATTGTCTCCTATCTCCATTTGTCACAATTATGAGGCTCTCCATTTTATATACCAGTAAGGCATATTTAAAGTACGGTACGGTACTATACGGCACCGATTACTATATCTACAGTATGTACAGTACCGGTATATATAGCCTCTTTATACCACGGTAACTAATACTGTACTTCACAATTTTCGCACCGTACCTGTATAGTAATTTTATTTTATTTTATTCCTGTACCGGTATTATATATTAGTCAGTCTTTACATTACATTTTCGTTCACTACTATGTAACTTTTTACCGTATAACTTACAGGCTTATAATAAATTACAGGTAGTGTTTTTTTTTTTTTTTTTTTTTTTTTTTTTTTTTTTTTTGGGGGGGGGGGTCTGCGTTGTACTTCAATTAGCCTATATTACCACACAGACACAGTCCCAGTATAATTTATGGGTACCGGTATTCATTTGTTCTTAAAAGATATAATCAGTTAATAAGATGCGGCTTCAAAGGTGTCTTTACCTTACAACAAAAACACAGCCGGACTTTCTAAAACCCGTAATCTCAGTTTTCTTTGGGGGCATAATTATAGTGTAAAATATGTTACAGGGTTTGTTTAAAGTTATTTCGGGAGAGGTTGGATCAATAGTGACTAGTCTGTGTGTGTGGTGAACTTTGGTTTAGTCATTTGTGTACCGTACCGGTATTTGTTAAATATTATAATTATAATAATTTTGATAATAATAAGATAAATCTCTCTCTCTCTCTCTCTCGCTCTCGCTCTCTCTCTCTCTCTCGCTCTCGCTCTCGCTCTTTCTCTCGCTCTCGCTCTCGCTCTTTCTCTCTCGCTCTTTCTCTCTCGCTCTTTCTCTCTCGCTCTCTCTCTCTCTCTCTCTCTCTCTCTCTCTCTCTCTCTCTCTCTCTCTCTCTCTCTCTCTCTCTCTCTCTCTCTCTCTCTCTTCCGCACACACAATTTACTATATGTACGGTAGCTATTAATTTAAAGTTGTAGGGCTTGTACGATAGCGGGCAAGAATACCTAATCACCCTTTCCCAACCTATTAAAAGTTAACAGTCCGGTAGGCTATATCCTACCGTGCTATAGCACATTCAGATAATTAAATGTTAGACAGTAGGCCTACCATTTTGTTTTTTTTGTTTTTTTTTCAAATTATGAGAAAATATAACTCCTACCCAGATGATAAATTGTCTTAACGTTAATATTGTTACCGTACTGATGCCGTAGTTACTAATTATATACGGTACGGTACCGATACATTCCTATTGGTATAAAACTACCGTATATTTTTGGCCCCTTTGAATATCATGTACTATGGTACCAAACTGATAGCTTTTATAACGGCGTTGAATACGCGTTGGACTATACTGTATATGGGCGTTTGTGTGGGTGTACCGTGCCAGTTTATACCAATGTTTCTGGTACGGTACGGTAGCCAGTGGAGCAGATTTAGGCAAGATTATATTTGCAGGTGTATTATTCGGGTTCGATCAATATATATAATAATGGTGTTCGTATCTAGTTGTTCTGTTATCTAGTCCTGTTAACCCATTCTGTACTGGCGACGTCTTTTTAATCATATTCTAGCTTTATTTGTACGGTTTTATGCAGCTTAAGAAGGATCTGTGGAAGTAAAAAGTGTTGTGAGATTGTTCGAAACCTGTTAATTGTTGGAGGCCCTTTTTAAACTGAATATAATCGTCTAATAATAGCCAGAACAAAGTTAAAAGGATGTCGCCGGTACTAAAGGGGTTGCCGGTAATTATATTTGACTTTGTTACACCGATATGTGTTTGTTTGTTTAATACCGTAAGGTACTACTATACGGAAGCTCGGTTCGTTATCTGATACCGGTACTTTTGATTAGCTTGTGTACAGTACGGTACGGTACCGGTACCAGTAGGTTTATTGGGTAGACTAATATAAGTTACCGTACCGTGCGATAGAGGTCTACACCTTGGACTAGGTGCCGGTACTCTATAGTTAATATTGTATTAGGTCTTTTATGGTATTTCATACTTGTAAGATTTATTGGTATATATTTTTACCAGTATCGATACGGCCTGGTACTGGTGCTCTAGGCTATAATACCATACATAACATATGTATACAAACTGGTCCTGATTGTATATTTGTTTGTGTTACCGGTATATATTTATACATTTTATTAATTATGGTACCATCAGACAAGGTAGACACATTTTATATTTCAGTACGGTACGGACGATACCGTATCGTACCGCACTGAAATATAAAAATGTGTACCTTATCTGATGGTACCATAATTAATACAAACGTATACATACAGTATATAACACACACGAATATATAAACATGATCATTTAAATGAAGAGATACGTAGGAGAGTGGGGCAGCAGGAACATTTGTCAGCCAGAGTGGACAGAAGGGTGCTGAGCTGGTATGGTCATGTTGAACGAATGGGAGATGAAAGGCTTACAAAGAGAATATGTGAGTCAGGTACAAGGGGAGATAGAAGGGCAGGAAGACTCCCATTGAGATGGAGAGACTGTGTAAGAAAGGCTTTGGATGATAGAGGAATGACTATAGATCAGGCAGGGGAAGTGGTGGTGGACAGGAGTGAATGGAGAATGCTTGTGAATAGTTGAGTGAACACGTGGTCATTTGGAGTAAGGGGTCGGGCGCAAGTTGGACTAGATAATAGTCCATCAGGCGCCTGGCCCGGGGAGACGATTAATATGAAGGGTGTGCCTGGAAGTGTGGTGGGAGGGCTTGTCGCTTTGGCTCCGCTGCATGTCTGCCTGCCGAGATCGGAACCTCTCCTGGTGGTCAGGGGCCGGGGGAGTGCTGGAGCGACCTTGGTAACCCTGGTCTCTGGGTCTTCTCCTGGGTGACCTGGATGTGTGAGAGTTTGTGTTTTTTATGTGTTTATTTTTTGTTTTGTTGTTTTTGTGTTTTCCCTGTTCTTGCTCTGTCTTGAGTCGGCTACCCCCAAAATGGGGATTGGGCCTGAGCATATAGATAGATAGATAGATAGATTTAAACCGTATCTTATAATAAGTTCGGCATACTGTAGAAGCATGTTAGTGCATTGCCCCACATACTGTTTTCAAGTTTGAGTGCTGGTATGCGCAACAATGCCAAGGTGAAGGTAAAGAATCTGGCAACACTGTGACCTCCGTAATACTGGTGTCACACGAGAGCTTTAAGTCGCAACTTTCGGTCGTCTTGAATATTTCTGTACCGGTGGCATTCGTTTAACTTTGTTGGCTATTATTTGATGGTTTATTCAGTTAAAACAAAAGTCCTGCGCCAATTAACAGACTTCGAACACTCACTTAACCCTTTGTACTACCACAGGTCCTTCTTGAACTACACAGAATCGTCTAAATATAGCAAGAATGCAATTTAAAGCACGGCACGTCGCCGGTAGAGAAGGGGTTAATACTTTCCCGAAATTTGTGGCAACATTTTTGAGATCTGTTGCACGGGTATCGGTATCGGACATTAGACTGAAGATAGCTTTCGTAGGCCTAGTCAATTTTCGATGGTCTTAACATTTTTCCGGCGACATTTCTGGGATCTTTGAGATTGGTATGGGAAATTAGACTTGAAGATAGATTATTATTATTTGTAATACCCGGTACGATACCGGTGCTCAGTTATTCTTATTAGGTTGTTGTATTTAGTTCCTATTTCATTGCCGGTACCGGCACTACTATTTTTATTGGGTTTGTTTGCATTTTAGTTTTGTTTTAATTGATGGGTTATTTTTAGTTAGCTTGTGAAGGAGGTATCTGGCAACACTGTGACCTCTGTAGGATAATGTGCATGACTTTCAACATTTGCAACAAGGTGTAGTGCGCGTGTTTCATGTTATTCGCAACTTGTACACTGTCATCATGAGTACCGTAGTCTAAATGGATACCTGGTTATTTTGGTTGTTTGTTTGTTTATTTATTTTATTAGTAGTAGTATTTTGCATTTCATATTAGTATTTTTAGAAGCTACGTTATATGTAAGTTGATATTTACCCGTTTTATAAACAATGGTGATTAAAGTACGGGTCGTCTAGGTTAAAACATTAATTGAATTCTTGGTAGATTGTTCTTCGTAGGCTAAATGGAATGGAGTGCTGGGGATATCGAAGTGTGTGTGTGTCCAGTTCCGTATATGTGTGTTTTTCTGAATGTGGGTATGGATTCTGGATTTGTGTGTATTTTCCGGATGTGTGTGTGTGTGTGTGTATGATTTCTGGATGTGTGTATGTGTGAGTGTGTGTGTAATGTGTATGTATGTATGTAAGTAAATGTGTGTGTGCGTGTACTTGTAGGCTCAAACCTAATCTTCCCCCCAGCTTGCCTTCTTAACCCTTCCTGTACCAGCGACGTGTGTTGTATTTTATTTTAGCTGTATTTAGACGATTTTATGCAGCTTGGGAAGGATCTGTGGTAGCTTAAAAGGTTGATTTAGATAGTTCGAAGCCTTATAATTGCTAGAGGTCCTTCCTAACCTGAATAAAATCGTCTAATAGTTGCCAGAATATGATGAACATTACGTCCATGGTACTGAACGGGATAGGCTAACCAGCGTACCAGATAACTCTCACACAATTATTACCGATAACCAAGTGAAGAGAAGGAAGGAAAATAAATGAAATATGAAGAGAGAAAGGAAGGAGCAAGAAAGTATGGAGAGAAATAAGGGATAACGGATAAGGGGAAAGAGAATATACACGAAGTAAGAAAATAGTGAAAGGGAGAAGACAGAATGGCTAAATAAGGAGATAGATAGGGATACGATAACACACATTGAAGGAGACACACAAAATACTGATAACGAGAGAGAGAGAGAGAGAGAGAGAGAGAGAGAGAGAGAGAGAGAGAGAGAGAGAGAGAGAAGAGAACTATGGTAGCTACTTGTGAGAACGTTATTAAGACAGGATGCTTACTGCAACAGGATATAATAAGATAAACTGATATATAAACAATATGTCGTTAAATATTTTCGAGTGATGTAGAAAAATGGTTGCCTATTTTACTCTGTATTTCTCTATTATGTTCCATTTAGCACACACATTTTCACTTGCTGCATGAAAGTGTAGAAGACTGAATATGACCAAAATTTGTATTCATTGGTGAAGTGTAGCAGATAAGACAAAATATTAAACATAAATGAACTGACACACACACACACACACACACACACACACACACACACACACACACACACACACACACACACACACACACACACACACACACACACACACGCACGCACACCTATCACAGGTGTGTGAGAGTGGAGGGGGGGTAAATCCAAGACACGTGCACTACTAGTACTCTAGAGAAAGAGAGGGGGGGGGGGGGGGGCACTAAGGCACCTGTACTGTACAATTTATGCCAACTGAATTATCGATTTATTTCGAGAGAGGGGGGGGGGGGGGGTCACTAAGACACCTGTACAGTACAACTTACCGTACCTGGTACACAACCTTAAGTATTGATTACACTCGACATTTACCAAAGCTGGGCTATGCACCTCCACCCTCTACCTACTGTAGCCTACAAGAAGATCGTGTGCACCTCTACACTATGTACAGGTGGCGTGATTATTAAGCCCAGAGAGGTTTATAAAAAATGGCTTCCGTTTCCCATCTTGATGGTGACCGCTTGTGTTTGTGTGTGTGAAAGATACATACCGGTACCTTATTTGTTTATGACTGTGTGAGAGGGAAAGAGAGAAATATCGGTAATAGAGATAATA
This sequence comes from Paralithodes platypus, assembly GCA_032716605.1. Lineage (NCBI taxonomy): Eukaryota > Metazoa > Arthropoda > Malacostraca > Decapoda > Lithodidae > Paralithodes > Paralithodes platypus. Next base: position 44,473,345 of record CM064505.1, read on the forward strand.
CTGTATGTGTTTATGACTGGTGTGAGAGAGAGAGAGAGAGAGAGAGAGAGAGAGAGAGAGAGAGAGAGAGAGAGAGAGAGAGAGAGAGAGAGAAACTAGGTGACCGGTCAACTCAACCAGTAGACCATTTCAACCAGTAGCTCTCAGCCAGTACCAAATCAACCAATACGGTTAGGTTAGGTTAGGTTAGTACTATATTTTGGCACTGGTTTGGTTGGTCTGGGTTAATTTGGCACTGGTTGAAATGGTCTACTGGTTGAGATGACATGGAACCGAGAGACTATATGTGTGTTGGGGGGGGGGGGGGAGGTAATGTAGTATACTGTACAACAACAACAACAACTGTACATATGTGTAGATACTTGCATGTACACACTATATTTACTATTTTTGTGATATCACCCAGCCAGGGCTCGAACCCAGACTGTCAGACTTCTATCATCTCTCACATTATTCTCCATCCTGTACATTTTTCGGTTAGTTTGATTCAGGTACAGGTGGGGGTAAATAAGGGGGGGGGGAGAGATGATGAAGATTAGGGAGAGAAGAATAGAGTTAGGCCTATACTGATTAAGGGGAGATTTCCACTCGAGAATTTTTTTTCTCGACTCCTTTCTCCCTCATGTCTGGCCCCATTGCTTTTCTAATTTTAAGACACTCGCCCCATTATTTTGACATTTTAAGAATTTTCGACCCATTTCTGTCAATTTTAAGACCTTTCGTGCCATTTAGGTGTCGATTTTATCCTGGCGAGCGATAGCGAGCCTGTAATATAAGAGGAACCGGCTTTCAGCCGGGAAATTTTTCTACCGAAAAATGTACAAATTTATCTTGAAAGGAGCTCAAGGGGGTGCAATCTTAAGCTTGATGGATATCTAGAGACCAAACTAAAAACCTCCCCTTAACCCCTTCTGTACCGGCGACATCTTCATCATTTTATCCTAGCTATATTTACTCGATTTCCTGCAGTTTAAGAAGGATCTGTGGTAGTAAAAAGGGTGAAGTGAGACAGTTCGAAACCTGTTAATACCGGTACTGTATACACTCGTGAATTAGTAGCCAGAATAAAGTTTAAAAGACGACGCCGGTACAGAAGGGGTTAATAAAGGGGATTTGGATTAATTTAGTTTATTCATTTTTTTTTTGGGGGGGGAAGGGAAGTGGTTGAAGTTAGAAGGAAGGAAGGATGTATGAAAGATGATAAAGATGGGGGAAAGAGGAAGACGGGTTAGGCCTATGCTGATTAAGGAAGGGGTGATGGATTTGGATTTATTTATTATACCGGTATATGTTTTAATTGAAGTGGTTGAAATTAGAATAAGTATGGAAGGAAGTATGGAAGATGATAAAGATTGCGGAGAGAGGAAGACGGGTAAGGCCTATGCTGATTAAAAAGGGAAGGTGGATTTTTTTTTTTTTTTTTTTCTGGGGGGTGGGTGAAATTAGGTGGAAGAAAGTAAATAATATGATAAAGATTGGGAAAGGGTAGGTAAGGGATGTACCGTAAGCCTATACCGCTACTAATTAAGAAGATAGGGTTTATATTTTGGTCAGTTTTTATATTTATATATTATTTTACTTTGTTCCCTAGATCCAAGCGAGGCGGTCAGGATCAAACATAACACAATTCTAGTTGATATATCAGAACCCCAAATAGGCTTAGAAATGTGGAAGAAGAGATGAGAGAGAGGGGGGGGGGGGATGAAAGAGGTATGACAATATTCTAGTAGATACGGTACATCAGATCTCCAATTAAATCAAAAGAAAACCAGAAATCACAGCGGAGAGATCAAATGAGTGTGTGCTTTGTAGCCTAGACTGTAATAATAATATAAATAATCTGTTTATTTCGAGCCAGCAGCCAATAAGGTTGAACATATGCATATCCGTATCCTAGTCTTAACCTAGACCTTCCTTTAAGACAGTTTAAGTGATCAAGAAGGTGATCTTGGCTGCTAACGAGAGCGCCTCCATACCCCCTGGGGAGTAGGACGTGGGCAGGAGGTGTGGTCCCCCGAGACTGGTCCGTCCAGACCTAGCCTTCGACCAGGGAATGTTTTTGAGAGAAACTTCCCCTGCCGGCGCATAGATTCAAACCACCCACCGCCAACTTTCCAAGTACAGTGATTTAGCGCCCTCGGCCGCCGTGTGTGCGTGTCTCTCACTGTGAGAGAGAGAGAGAGAGAGAGAGAGGGGGGGGGGGGGGGGGGAATGACACAGGTGTGTGGGAGAATGATCGTATTGGAGATAAATTGAGAACCTGGGATTGTATAATTTTGTGAACACCTGTGTGTGTGTGAGGGAGGGAGGGAGGGAGGCGGGGGTGATCGTATAGGAGATATCGTACGGTACATAGAGAGCATGGAACATTTGTAAGTATGAGTAAAACCTGTGTGCCATTTCAGGTTAATTGTTTGTATTCCTTTCTCATACTCATTCAAGTGTTCACACAAAATTGCTCCGATTCTACACCCTGACACTAAGGACGTCATGACACAGCCCATAGCAGCTCATCAAGGCTTCGGTTTGGTCACATGGGCCTACTGCACGTCTTTGTTTATGTTCTGTTGTTAGAGGTCATAGCAGTGGTCATGTAGAGCCTCACAGTAGAGGTCATAGCAGCTCCTCAAGGCTATGGCTGGGTCACATAGGCCTACTCATGTCTCTGTTTATGTTCTGCTGTTAGTGGTTTGGTCACATCGGCCTACTCACCTCTTTATGTTCTGCTGTCAGTGGTCAGAGGTTCGGTAGGGGATCTATGAATGAGTACGGTATACTGTAGGTAGGCCTATAGGATAGGATATGTTTTAGGTGTTCCAATAGGTCTCTTATGTGTGTAAAGAGGGATGGTACGTTTTTCTGGACCCCCTTCCTCACGTATAGTTTTTTTAGATTTGATTAAATTTGTTGCATTAGTTTGGCCATTTTGAGACCTTTCACTCAATTTTATTTGTCAATGTTAAGACCTTTCGTGCCATTTGGGTGTTGGTTTTTTCCTGCCGAGCGATAGCGAGCCTATAATTTTAGGAGGAATCGGTCTTCAGCCAGGACATTTTTCTACCGAAAAATGTAGCCTACACATTTATCTTGAAAGGGGTTCTAGGGGCTGGGTTCTTTTTCAAGGAGGTCTAGCAAGAAATATATATACCGGTATATATATATATACCGTATATATATATATATAAACATATGGACCGAAACATAACCCCTACCGGTACCGTACCCCCTTAATTATATTTAGGTAGGTAATGCATGTACTCGTGGTAGGTGGTTATGTAAGCCTATGTGTATGTACCGTGTCCGTATGTATGTAAACTAGTAACTGCTATATGTAGGCTAGATAACAGACACATAGGGTGGAGGACACTGATGCCGTAATGACACGTGTGGACACTAATGACGTAATGACACAGCCTATAGCTCCTCCGCAAGGCTTTGGTTAGTCACAAAGGCCTACTGAATAGTCTTTGTTTACCCTCTACTCTTAGGTGGTGAGAGGGTGGGTAGGTAGATGATGTAGAGGTGTAAGTATGTACTGTAGGTAGGTCTTAAACGAGAGCCGAGTTCATTATTTATAGTCTATATAATTGTAATGTTTAGTTGAAATTTACATGTACAATATTAAAGACTACACATTTTGGATTCGGCTCTCGATTGCCACCCTGATCGTATGTTCGTATGTAAATGGTCTATGTAGGGCTAAGGTAAGGTACTAAGGTAGACACAGAAAGGGGGTGAAGGACACTAATAACATAATGACACCGTCTGTAGTGCTCCTGAAGGCTTTAGAGGTGGTGGTGGTGGTGGTGGTCACATCTAGGCCTACTGACGCCTTTGTCTGGGTTCGATCAGGGGAACAAGTACAGTGGCGCTAATGTCATGTTTCAGCTATCATTATGTTTGGCTCGCTCTGTGCTGTATTAAAGTCTGTCAGAGGTTGAATAGGGTGGGCAAGTGTAGGAACATGTTGGTACCGGGTAATCTCAATCAAAAAGAAGAAATCATGTGTAAATTTTGATGATACCAATTATTGATCAAAACATAATTAGTGCCGAGACATCACTTATTAGGCCGACTGTACAACCCCCGACAGGTAAAGGTATTTATTTTTATTTTTTTTCCAAGATTAGTTTAACCAGACCATTGAGTTCCCCAAAAGAACTCTTACATATTTGACCAGGTAAAGGTAGTAGGCCTATAGTATATTTTTTTCAGCTGATGGTAATTTGCTATGATACCGTACTAGGCCTATCTTTGTTACTCCGCTATTACGTATTTTATAGCGATATGTGTTGTTTTGTATGCAAACTTAGCATTAATACGACGCAGAGACATAGTAGATGTACCGATATATGTTTTCAGTATCGAGAAATTAGTTGCTAAGGGATTCAATTTACCATCAGCTGAATAGAACAATAAAACGCACCCTAACAGTGAAATACTATCCCAACAACAGGCGAATTTGCTCCCAACATTTTAGCGAGGGAAAAGCCCCACACACACACTCTCTCTCCCTCTCCCCTTCCAAAGCCCTCTATCTCTCTTAGCCCATCTATCTGGACTGGTGTGTTTGCAAGCGAGAGAGAGCGCGCGAGAGCGCGCGAGAGCCAGCATATGATATCTGTGTATAGTATATGTGTGATGTATTGCCGGATATGTGTGTGCGTTTTCTGTCTACCCGTGTGTCTAGTTTATGTGTAGCCTATGTGTGTGGTGTGCCTATGGGCAATTGTGTGCGTTTTTTAGCCTCTATGTAGGTTCTGTGTATCCTTGTGTATGTATGTATCTATCTATCTATATCTATATCTATCTATATCTATCTATCTATCTATCTATCTATCTATATCTATATCTATCTATCTATCTATCTATCTCTCTCTCTCTCTCTCTCTCTCTCTCTCTCTCTCTCTCTCTCTCTCTCTCTCTCTCTCTCTCTCTCTCTCTCTATCTATCTATCTATCTATCTATCTATCTATCTATCTATCTATCTATCTATCTATCTATCTATCTATCTATCTATCTATCTTTTACAATGAGTTTAATTGTCTTTTAAGAAAGTTTAGCAACACGAGTACTGAAGTATTTTTAAATTTATTTCAAAGCTACTGTTTGAATTTTTATGGCGCTGAACTTTGGTTTAATAATAGAAAATGTTATATACCGTTTAAGCAGTTTTCCATTGGATACCACAAGGCAATAAAGAAAATATTGAATATGAAGTACTGGGAGAGCAACCACAGTGCTTGTAGAGAATGTGGAGTGATGGTGTTTAGGCATTTGGTTAACTGGATGAAAATAAGATTTGTATATAGAAAACTCATAAAGCCATGTAGTTTTATAGAGAAGAACATGTATTACATGTTACATAGATCTTTTCTTGTAAAGGATGTTGAAAAAATAATCCTACATGAGTATGGATTTACTAACTTATTGCTAAATGATATCAATGCTATCAGATCAAGAATTGTTTATGTACAGAACACAGAACCAACTATGCGCTAAGGACTTTTAGCTTAATGTAGATTACGTAAATAACTCTGTAAAAAGTGTATGTATGTCTTTTTATGAAATAAAATTATGACTGACTGACTATCTATCTATCTATCTATCTATCTATATCTACCTACCTAACCTATCTATCAAACCCTGTATGTTTTCAAGCTCCCAACTACAGGCCCTGGCTAGGCTGGGGGGGGGGGGGGGGGGATAAAAGGAATGGCCGAGCCTCAAAGATAACTTTTATGTACTGCCAGAGAGAGAGAGAGAGAGAGAGACGCCCTGTTCTCTCTTCTTGCTTAAAAGGGAGAAACTGGAAACAAAATTAAGGGTTGGCATAGGGTTTGACTTTAGGAAACATTCCAGCTGAGAGAGAGAGAGAGAGTGTGAGAGCGAGTTTGAAAAATTCCAGGTAAGAGTGATAATAATCAGAACAAAAAAATAATATATACTGTATATATATTTGTCAACAGCCTTCTGGGCAAAAGCCCCTATATGGCTGGATCAATTGAGAGAGAGAGAGAGAGTTGGTACACGGCCAGAGTTGTCAGGCATAAAAATTGCTTTCCCTCTTCGCCTCTCTTTTTCGTACCTCTCTACCACTATCACATATAAAATCTCCTCTCTCTCTCTCGCCTCTCTCTCTCCTCTCTTCTCTCTCTCTTCTCTCTCTCTCATCTCTCTCTTCTCTCTCTCCTTCTCTCTCTCTCTATCTCTACCTCTCTCTATCTCTCTCTCTCTCTCTCTCTATCCCCTTCCCTCTTAATCCCCCTTTGCCCTCTCCTCTTCTCATCCACTTCTCGCTCTTTCCATCCTACCACCAGCTCTCCTTCCCTTTCCCTCTCTCTATATCCTTCCCCTCCCCCTTCCCCCCATCTCTTTCCCTCTCTCCATCTCCACCGCCTCCCCTTCCTCTTTCCCCTCCTCCTAATCCAGTATTCCCGCTTCACTCCCCCTTCTATCCATCTATCTATCACCCTTTCTTCCCCTTCCCCTTTCTCTCTATATATTATCCTAATCCCCATCCCCTTTTTATTATCCACTTTCCATCCATCCATTTTCTCATTATCTCCTTTCTCATTTCTACCCTCTTTCTCCACATCTCATTTATTCTCTCCTCTCTCCATCCATCCATTTTCTCATTATCCCCTTTCTCCTTTCTCTCTTTCTCCCTTCCTCCTCCCCCATCTCCTCTATCCTCTCCTCTCTCCATCTCCTCTTTCACCCCTCCGCCCCTACTACCCCCCCCCCCCCCCCCTCCCGGCCATAGTCACAGTCTCGCGTCAATACCCCGCTTGCAAGCACACACAGGCATACAGGGAGGGGGGAGGGGTAAGCATAGGCACACACAGGAATACACGGGGGAGAGGTAGGGATGGTGGGGGCGGGTAGGTATAGGCACACAGGAATACAAGGGGGGGGGATAAAGGGGAGGAGGAGGGGGTAGGTATAGGTACAGGCACATCTGAGGATAAACGGGGGGAGAGGGAGGGTGTGGGAGAAAGAGGAGGAGAGGAGATGTAGGGGGGGGGGAAGTATAGGCACATCTAGGAATAGGGCATACACGGGGGGGAGGGGAGGTGGGAGGAGAGGGAAGAGGGGTAGGTATAAGGGGAGGAGG